>PVKE010001533.1:0-98192 GCA_004027555.1 Craseonycteris thonglongyai | reverse complement strand
TAAAGTTACAATATATTTATTACGGTTTACAATACTGACTTCTTAATTTAAATAGAATTATTGTTATTCCTAATATATTTGTAATACTGTCCCTTATTTTTCTCTTAGTGTAATGACCGCAGTTTAGAGATCTGTTGCCGAGAATGCTCACTTATCAAGTAAATAGATAGGTAAGAAAAGCAATTTAATTTAAAACAAAACAAAGGTACTTACATTTTAAACAGAAGAAAAATTGAAACTCAACATGGTCACCGAGGATAAATAATATTGATTGATAATAATACTGCTAATACAAAAGAAAAGAAGCTACCATATGACACTACCAAATATTCAAGCTAACTGACTGTGTTCTTCGATGAGTCGAGTCGTAACTATTGCGTTCACGTGTTGCGTCCGGTGACAAGTGTAACACAGAAGTCAAAATGTATTGTCTGGGTGGGCGGAGATCACAGTGTCAGGCTGTCAGAATTCTAGGAATTTATGACCTTGGCAAATTCCCAGAATGCATTAAACTATTGCTAGAAAGTTTTGTCTTCTACAATAGCTTCAAAGTCCATGGTACACGGAATTCCACCCCAGACATTGCGAGCGATCGACGATCGACCAAAATTGGCCTCGCGATCGACCGGTCGACCGCGATCGACTTGTTGGCCACCCCTGCTATATATAATAAGAGACTAGGAAGAACCCCCTAATCCCATTTCTGGGGATGTATCTGAAGTAACCCAAAACACTACTTTGAAAAGACATGTTCATTCCAGCATTATTTACAATAGCCAAGATATGGAAGCAACCTGGGTGACTATCAGTGGATGGATAAAGAAGAGGTGGTACCTATGAGTATATATAATGAAATATTACTCAGCTATAAAAAAGGATGAAATCTTACCATCTGCAGCAACATGGATGGACCTAGAGGGTACTGGACTGAGAAGAATAAGTCCGAGAAAGACAAATGTCATATGATTTCACTTATATGTGGAATCTAGAGAGCAAGATAAACCAACAAAACAGAAACAAGCACATAGATACAGAGAACATTTTGATAGTTGCCAGATGGGAGGGAGTTTGGGGAAATGGGTAAAGGGGGCGGGGATTAAGAAGTACAAATTGGTAGTTAAAAAATAGTCATGGGATATAGAATTGTACAGCTGGAACTTATGCAATTTTTACCAACCAATATCACCCAAATAAATTTAATAATTAATTTTTAAAAATAGTCATAGGGATATGAAGTACAGCATGGGGAATATAGTCAATAATATTGTAGTAACCGTGTGTGGTGCCAGCTGGTACTGGATTAGGGTGATCACTTCATAAGTTATATAAATGTCTAATCACTGTCATACACTAGAAACTCATAATATTGTATGTCAACTATAATTAAAAAAAATTTTTTAATATAATTAAAACTGTGATCAGTGAAAGAAAAGCTATACTTTGTCCTGGGGCACCTTTCTGAGGGCTGCTTTGGGGCACTTCTCTGGCCACACAGGACAAATAGCCTCAAGGACACATTAGCTGTAGATGTTTCAAACTGAGAAACTTACCCAGCAGCCACTCTCATAAACAGTCACTAACTTGTGATAGTGGGGTGTTTTTCCTTGTTTTTTTAACAGCTTTATTATAATTCTCATACCATGCAAGTCACCCATTTAAAATGTACAATTCAGTGGTTTTTAGTGTATTCACAGAGTTGTGCATCCATCACCAGAGTCAATTTTAGGACATTTTCATTATTCCCAAAAGAAACTCCATATCCCTAAATTATCACCCCTCAGTTTCCCCCATTTCCCCCAACCCCTGGCAACTACTAATCTACTTTCTGTCTCTTTAGATTTCTCTGTCCTGGATATTATATAAATAGCACATATAATATGTGGTCTTTTGTGTCTGGCTTCTTTCACTTAGCAGATGTTTTTAAGGTTCATCCATTTTGTAGCCTGTGTTAGTACTCCATTCATTCCTTTTCGTTGCTGAATAATATTACATTGTATGGATATACCATGTTTTATTTATTCATTCATCATTTGATGGACATTTGGGTTGTTTCCATTTTTTGGCTGTTATGAATAATACTGCTATGAATACTTTTGTATACAGGTTTTTTTTTGTAGACTATGATTGTGTTTTGTGACTCTGTTAAATTGTGATGAGCAAATCCTGTTTGTCAAAAGCTGAGAGAGGAAGAAAACTAAATTGATATTATTTGAAATTTAAAAGGTCAATTTCTTGGTATAGATATGGAATTGCATTAAAAAAGATGAACTATCTAGGGGGTACCAGGATGACCCAGCAGGTTGAGTGCTCGCTTTATAGCCCCAGAGGCCGGGGATCAAGTCACGGCCCTGGCCCATGCGGACCCATATGCTGAACTGGGGTATGGACCCCAGCTCGGTTCTCACCGGGCAAGCCTCCCATGTGGGAGGCCCCTGCCTGGTTCCTGCCCTGCACGGCTCCCTGTCCACCTGTGTGGAAAGAAATCGTGTCAAAAACTGATAGTGTACAACTATGGAGACTGCTCTGGGCCCTCCCCCTTCTCTCTGTCTCTGTCTCTGTACCTTTCTCTCTCTGTCAAAAACAATAAAAATAAATTAAAAAAAAAAAAAGCACAAGAAAGGAATATGTGTTGGTCCTGAGGTCTCACATGAAATAATGTAGAATTAGTTTGAGTGGAGGTAGGCTGACCAGATGTACCATTTTAAATGGGACTGTCCCATTTCAAATGGTAGGAATGGTCAGTCTAGTCTCACTGGGCTAAATTCAGGGTGTCAGTAGGCTGACCATACTTACAGTTTGAAATGGGACAGTATTGTTTTCTGCCCCATTTTAAATGCTATGTCTGGTCAGCCTAGGTGGAGAGTTGTGCAAGGACTTCTTTCCAGATGTATTTAGCAGGTGGGCTGGAGTAGTAGAGTCATGGACCCGAGAAAGGAAGAGGCAGAAGGAGAATCTGAGTGATGTGGGACACCCATCTGCTGTTGGTTCACCTTCCCCATGGCCCACCCTCGTGGCCACAGGGCACTGGCCAGAAATTCTTCATGTGGCTATTGCTAGCTATCTGGGTGAGGTGCTTCACAGCTAAGTACGGACGTCTGTGTCCGGTTTCACTCTGCTTCTGACTCACAGTGCTCTGGTGTCAGGACTCTTGGTTTTTAGTAAAAGCAGGTGCTAGGAAGATCGCATTGAAGGACAAATCAGCCCCTGAGGGACTTTGGTAGACACAGATCTAAAAACATTTCCGGGCTGTTTGTTGTGTTTTTTTCTCAAATACCAGTTAACAGTTTTCAGTTTAACTGTGTTTTCCTTCCTGAAATCTTTAAGTGAGGCTAGTCCTTGTGATTTATTCTAAGCATTGTTTTTAGGGCGTTCCTTAGCTTGTCAAGTCTGGTTTGCAGATAGAGATTTTTTTTTCTCCACACAGATCAAGCCATAGAAATGAGTGATTTGAATTTGTCTCCAATTTAATTTATTTCTGTATCTTTCTTTTCCTTCCCTTAGGAAATAGAGAGAATATGGGTGGGGGGGGGGGCGGGGGGGGCTTGGATTCAGTCAGCAGAAATTTTTGTGGATTATTTAACATCAGTTGCCCTAGGATACCACATTTGGGTTGGAGAGTCAAAACTTGGTTCCTGCCTGTTAACATGCAGTTTGTATACCATTGAGTGCCCAGTTGTGACTGCCCAGGAAAGCCCAGGTCAGAGAAGGCCTTGTGAGGCCTGCTACTGGGCTTCAGTAAATTGAGATGAGAGAAAGAAGGCAGTGGTGGTTCGGGGCACACAGGTGGGAAGGAGCAGGGGCTTTAGGGTAAGCCTGGAGAGATCACACCAGGCAGGCTGGGTTGACCTGATTTGGGTGATGGTAGGATTTGACTATGAAGTCAAGGAATTTGACTTTAATATCATAAAGAACGGAAGTACAGACTTTTGAACAGGAGGACAAGCCTCCTGTTTAAATATATTTTTATTTATTTATTTATTTTGACAGAGACAGAGAGAGAGAGCTACAGAGACAGAGAGAGAACTGAACTGGGGGAGCTCCCAGTTCAGCATATGGTTCCGCACGGGACGGGGCCGGGATTCGATCCTCGGTCCCCAGCGCTGCAAAGTGAGCGCTTAACCCACTGAGCCATCCCGGCTTCCCTAAGCCTCCTGTTTAAAGAAGAAACTTTTATTTCTCTACTTGTACATCTGAGAAAAGCAGTGCTTTTCAAATGTTGTCTTTTCAAATAATTCTCCAATGTCACACAGCCAGTGGAGGTTGGATGTGCCAGATCCCAGAGTCCCCACACACACTCACCCCTGCATTACCTGAAGAGCACAGGTTGGTCTTGAGACCAGTAAGGTTGCACCAGCCCTGACCTGTGTGACCCTGTAAGTCTATACATGACTGCATGTGTTTGCCAGCATTGCTCCCTGCACTGAACTGGTAAGTGGGTAAGTCACTTCCCAGCTTATCTGAGGCCCTGGGGAAACAGAGGAGTAGGAACCCAGCCAGGCCTCCCTGGTCTGTTACAGCAACAGTCCAGACACGTCCAAATGCTGCAGAGACTGTCGGGCAGCTTTGGAGCTACAGGTCCCCGGACAAGTCTTCCCTCCTAAGTGGGAGCTGCAGGGCTTATTGTGATCCGGGCCAGGTGACAGCATAGCTGCAGCTGCAGTGCAAGCTGACTCTTGTCACCGCTCTAATCCTCCAACACAGGCAGGAGGATGTGAGGACTTGTCTTGCACTGAAGTTTTCCATTCATTCCTTTGTTTATTCCTTCCTAGAATATTCAGCAAATAGTTCAGCACCTAAAATGTGCCAGGCATGGCTCTGGGCTGTGGGCTTACAGCAACGAACAAAACTACCTAAATGCCTGCCCTCATGGAGCTTATGGTCCCACCTGGGAGACAGACAATGCTTGCTTAGCACAGTGTCAGGCAACTGTGGTTGCTCTGAAGAAGAGTGAAGCAGAAGGCATGACAGGTACAGTCCAGGAAGACTTCTTGAAGGAGGGGATATTTGAGCAAAAACCTTGTGAAGCCAGGGAACGAGAAATGTGAATATCTGCGTTCCAGGCAGAGGGAAGAGTACATTCATAGCCCTGAGATGGGATTGTTTGGGGAACAACAATGAAGCCAGTGCACCTGGGAGCTGGGAGGAGCAGAGGCCGCAGAAGGAAGGGCTGGCCACGCAGTCTTACAGGTCACTGTAGGAAGATAGGATCAGCTCTAAGGTGTGTGTGAGCTGTGTTCCTGGCTGGTTGGCCTCTAAATCTGCAGCCATCCCAGAGAGCCTTTCGATCTACTCAATATCCTTCTATCTACATTGTCCCTTTCCTGGTGATATTAACCACCATTAGTTCTATCATTTGCAGCCAGGGACCCCACAAAGATCTTTGTGAGGAAGGGAAGAGGGCCAACTACATTTAAAACTAAAAGTTCTGATTCTGGGTGGTGAGCACATAATGCTATGTATAGACAATGTAACGTACAATTGTATACCTGGAAAAAATGTAATTGATAACAATCAATGTCACCCCAATAAATTTAAAAATAAAAAAAACAACTAAATGTTGACCAACTTGGTTGGAAAATTAAAATTTATTGATAAGATTAGAAAAGATTTACTTGGACATTATGCTAAAATGTTTAAATTTTGGTTGGAGGGGCTTCACTTTGACACAATGGGTCTTTTATTGTCATTGTCTGCCTCCCCTAGGAGCCAGGAGGCTGGGTTCTGTCTCCTTCCTCACCTGCCAGCTGAGAGCCTAAGCTGGTCACCCTTGACCTCTCTGGTCTCACCTGCAGAATTTGGCTTGTCATAGTGTTCCTGCCCAGAGGGAGGAGAAAGAAAAAAAATGACTTATTGTGGCTCTTTTCCATCTTGAAGATCTGTTAGGACTATTCCTTAAGTCATGTCCAGTGGGTAGTGAGTTATATTTATATTATGTAGCCCTCCCCTTTTTGCTTTTAAAATACATTTACATCCCTCCTTGATCTTTATAAAGAAACTCTGTATGTCACAGTGTTTGACAGCTTGGAAAAACAGACATGATGCTGAGAGCCAGGCCTACCTTCACTGTTAGTGTGACTGTGGGCCTGGTCCCCTGAGTTCTTTGTTCCCCCAGTTTCCTTATCTGAAAATGGGCGTGAGAACAGTACCTACCTCAACGGGGACTCTGAGGATAAATATGCTGACGTGTCCAGCGTAGGGCCTGGTTCAGAGTGAAACCTCAGTGAATGTCTACTGCAATGATGATTCCATATAATTCTTCCCCTTTAATGGGAAGGAAAGCCAAGACTAGGGAGGTTAAATGACCTGCTAAGGTCATATGGAGAGTTATGGGCAAAGCCGGAAATAGGAGCCTAGGCTTAAGGGGTCCCAGGCCAGTGCTGTCTCCCTGGAATTCACTTTGATCTCTGGGAGAAAATGCTAATGTACATGGACAGTTCCATCTGAGTCTAACCCTTTGGCAGCTGGTTCTGGCTTTTGTAGGGGAACAGGGCTTCCTCAGTGCATATGTCCCTTCATCCTGGGCATTAAGAGATCCCCAGGGAGGGGCATCAATTGTTAGCAGAGGACAGGGAGCCTCCCTTTTTGTTTTCTGAGAGGCAGAGTGTTAGGGGTGGTGTGCTTCTAGAAACCTCCCCCCACTTTGCCTGGTGCAGACCAGATCCTGCAGTTTACCCACCCCGACCCAGGCATCACAGAGACTGAACCTGGAGAGGAGAGGGAGTTAGGACAGTCATGGGGGTGTCAGGTGGGCACTCTAGAACTCTCCATCCCTTTGCAGAGCTGGGCACTCTCTCCTGTAGCAAGACTCTGTGGCTCAGGCCTGAGAAATGGGTGTGGGAGGAGTCTCCCTACAGGCCTTTGGAAAGAGACCTGGCTTTTGCCCTTTTGGGAGGGGTAGCAGATGCCCTTTGCAGCTGTCCTGGTCATCTGTTGCCTGAGGACTTTCCCCACTGGTTTTAGATACACAGTGGTGCCCTTGCTCCTAGCAAAGTATATTTAAGGATTACCCACGTGGCTTTTTCCAGGAAATGGACAGCACTTTGAATTTTGCTGCAGGCAAAATAGAGAGACTTCTCCAGTAGAGAGAGAGAAGTCCACAGTCAGACCTGGGTTTGAAATCCCCCCTCTGCTTATTTGTGTGTGTGTGGGGAGGGGGTGGTGGAGGGGGGAGAACGGGGGGGGGGCGCTTGGGAAATTATTCAGCCTCTTCAGTTTTCAGTTTCTATATCTGTGCAATAGGAACAAGAATACATACCTCACAGACTTACAGTGTGAATTAAATAAAATGACGCGTGTGATCTGCTTAGTGTGTGCATGGCCCGTGGTAGCAGCCATTTTATCATCCTAGTCATTATTGTGAACAACATCAGTGGGCTCCACCAGTCTGTGGGTGGAAACAACTCCCTTGCACATCTGTTGTGACGCAGGAGCCTAAAATGATTGAGCCAAAGAGCTCAGCCCTGTCTTCACTATGTTGTTATGTGCAGTCATTTCTGTTCTTCAGGGTGGATGATAAGGCTGCTGCTGGGTGTGGTGCTAATGCCATTCCTTCTCTGCTTCTTTTCTGTGTTGTGCAGTGTTCTTGAAAGAAAGAGTAGTTATATAACTAAAATGCAGGAGGGTTTACTATCCTAAGAATTTTACATACAGTGTCTTGTTTAATTCATATAACAACCAAGTGAAGAAACAGGAAGGTTAAATGGTGCCTAAGGCTGCCCTGGTTTCCTGCAGAAGACCTGTCACAGGGCCAGCTCTATGCTCAGACCCTGTGCTGTCTCCTTACACAGGACACTGGCTGACTTAGTGGCCTTGAGACATCAGGTAGTGTGGTCCACCCTCCAGCCCGCTTCTGACTGAGCTGTGTCAGTCACAGAGGGGAAAATCTGCACTACTTGAGAAGCTGTCCTGAGAACAGCTGGCTCCTCCTCTGGCAGCCGTTTTAGAGCCTCAGGGACAGGGCCTTCTTCCTTGGTCCTCTGGCAGCGTCCCCTTGAGGCCAGCCATTCATCCTCAAAAGCAGTTAGGGACACAGTGTGAGAGTGTACTCGGTCGTCGGGTGGACACATGGACAGTGAGGCCGACCTTCCGCTGGAGCGCGGGGGTGGGGCCCTCAGGCTGTGCTGCGTGGTGTTCCGCGCGAGTGTAGCCAGACATCGTCCCTGCCTGCCCTCCAGCCCACTGGCTTGACCACAGCTCGCGCCATCCTCACAGGTCTGCGTCCGCCGGGCTCTGGGAGCGCAGGACATGGTTTATGGGCCCACTGGATAGCTGGCAGCGATGAGTGGTTACGTTGGGCCTGGCCTGCAGCCCCTGGAGGTAGAGGTTGATCTCTTCTCACCACAGTAGCCCCTGAGGGGTTATCTAGAGACCCCCTGGGACTGTCTTCATCCAGCACGCATTTATTGAGCACCTACTGTGTGCTCACAGGCCATGTGAAAAAGACCTCAGGTGAGAGGGCTGCCTCTCAGTGGGCAGGGCTACTGTGGCCACCAGGGAGCTCCCTGCTCTCAGAAGGATCTGAGGCAGGCAGAGGCGGCAGGTCCGCTTGATGCTGTTTATCTGAGCAGCTTCCATGACAACCAGGAGATAAATACCAGAGGTTACGCAAAGCCTGGAGCAAGAATACGTGTCTGGATAGGGTAAAGTCTGTACTGTGATTTGGAGACCTTTAAGTGCCCTGCATAGTACCGGTATGCTGATTTTGCCTGGTAATTTATTGATGGCCCACCCTAGTCCAAAAAGGATTCAGAGTAGCTCCATTAAGCAGGTGTCTCAGAGGGAAGAAGCTGTAAGCTGGCTCTGAGTAAAATGTTGGGATTTAGATCCTAGGTGGGTTCTTTACCAGCTGCCAGCTCAGCTCCGTGTTCCCAGGACTGGCTGCCTGGGAAACAGCCTTTGCTGCCAAAGCTGGTTTGCAGCCTTTCTGTGATCACCTCCTGGTCCCTTTTGAAACGAGTGGCCCCGACACCTTCCTGCCTTGAGGCAAATCATGTGACTTAAGAGAAGCAAATTTGACCTCAATTACTAGGTGCAAATGTCAGTCACTGGGAGTAACCAGGAGGCCAGTGTTCCTGGTTGGTTCAGCCTCTAGTGTTAAATGTTGAGTGCACTGTTGAGGGTGTGATAAAGGCTATGTCTCACGGTTTATGATTTCCAGTAAACCAGAGGGCTTCAAGGAAGGGGCAGGGGCAGGTGACAGACTCCAGGTCTGGCCCTCATTGAGCCGGCAGAGCAGTTTCTTGAGGAGCGGGTGTGCCAGGGCTGGGCCACAGCAGAGCAGGGAGCTCAGGTGGTGGAGATAGAAAACAGTTGAACAAACACCTACATAAAATGTTAATGCTAGCAATAAGTGCTGTGTAGCAAATTAATATTACACCAGTAAGCAAGTGACTACTTTGGATTGGGCAGTCAGGGACAGCATCTGAGGAAATGGCATTTAAGAGGACATTTGAAAAAGAAGATTGAGGAAAGAGCAGGTGAACAGTCATAAGGTTACCTGTCCTGACTGTTGGGGAAGGAGAGCCAAGGTGACAGGAGGAGAGAAAGAATGTTCTAGAACATGTAGCTTGGTTAACTTGATGCCGTGGGGTTTGTGACACTTCTTCTTTGCTGCATTATACCCTAAGCACTCATTCAGTAAACCTTTATTGAATGACCTCTGTATGCCAGCAGACTCTGCTAGACGCTGACGGAAGAAAGATAAATCTGTCAGGGACTCTGCTCATGATGCATTCAGTCTGTTGAGGGAGTTAGGCCAGGACACCAAGACAGTGCTCTGAGTACTGTGGGTGAGAGAGTCCAAGAGGGCTAACGGGAGCATACAGAGGGGCTTCCCAACCCCTGTGAGCATGGAGGGAGAGACACTGTCCAACCAGGCTCTCTGGGGGAGATGACATCTGAAGGGTCTCAAAGGATAAGGTGAGGTTAGCCCGGCAAAGGAGAGAGAGAGTGGCCTGTGCAAAGGTCCTGAGGAAGGGACAGCAAATGTGAGAAGGATGCGGAAGGTATAACAGTGGCAGAATGCTCTGCTCTGGAGCCTGTGCCAGACACTTGAGGATAGCTTGTAGAGTTAAGACAGATTCCTAAGGGGTCAAGTCAACAGTAGGCAAGGACTCAAGGAAAGGATGCTGAGGTTCATGAGCTCAGACCACTGTCTGGGCCACCCTTCCCACCAGGAGTCACCCCTTGTGTGGACCGACTCACTCCAAGCAGCCTTTTCCAAATCAGAAGAGAAGATGCACCTGAACCAAAGGCACCCAGATTAGAGCATGGAAGTATTTGAACATCCCTGTAAACATATTTGACTACTTGGTTTTGGAGGGAAGGGATCCTGAGATAAGACCTATTCATCTAGAAGTTACAAAACGGTTTTGCATTTAAGCCAGGAAGAGCTACTTTGTATTAATAACTCTCACTGGGCTGTAAAATTGCAAAGGCGCTATTATTATGTTCCAGGAAATACAAAATGTGATCATAAAGTAACATTATCCTATGTTCATACCTGCCTGATAGGCAACATACTGCTTTCTCCCATTCTTGCCTCTTGTCTTCTCCCCTTCTTTTGTTTTCCTCTCTTACCCTCAGCCCCCAGAGTCCCTGGTTATCTCTTTTATGTTCATTACTCCCTCAAAACCCTCCAAAATAGATAACAATACTTGAATTCTTGGGAGTCACCTCAACTATTTGTGACCTGTTAGAAACCAGGAAGTAAACAGTAAGTAAAAAAGGTGGCCAGAAAGAGCTAGACAGAGAGAAGATCAAAGTCCAAAATTAATTAACATTTATTGAGGGCTTGTTTGAGGCACTGTGCTAACCCAGCTCATCACATTCTCTATTTTGTTTAAAGTTCCCCAAAGCTCTTCCATTTGCTCCTCCAGAGCTGCTGCGTACTCTCTCCATCTGCTCTGCGCCCTGGGATGCTGACCCGTAGGCACTGCATCACCATCTGTCTACCTTGCCTCTGACTTCTGACTAGGTTTGGCTGATGGGAAGTACTAGAAGGAGATCGATGGACACGGGAATTTTTTACCTGTATCCCCATTGGGTCACTGCAGACCAAGTGCACCCCCAGTGAAGCCCGCAGCTCCTGCCACACACCATTCCAACAGCTGCCATCTTTGGGTTCCCTTATCTCTTCCCACCCTTCACATCTTCAGCTAGATAACAACAGCTCCCCCCTGTTGGTAGCCCTCGTTGGTTTCCTTACACCCTTCCAGTTGGAGTTTGCCATCAGTTTCCTACAAGACCCTGACAATATGATAAACTTTATGAGATAAGCACCATGGTATCCCCATTGTAAGACAAGGCACCTGAGGCTCAGAGAAGTTTCATCACTTGTCCAAGGGCACACAGCTGGTAGACTGTAGAACCAGGACTCAAATCCAAGTATTCCTGATACACATGACTAAACGTGTGTTTAATCATTATATCACATTGCTTTCCACACACTAAAAGACCTTCTCCCCCAAACCCCACTAAATATCCACTTGCTCTTGTATTTTGTTTCCCAATCCACAACCATTTAAAAAGAGTAAACATTAAAAATGGGTGCTAAAGGCAGGCTTTCAAGTAAATAGTGAGAACTGACTGGTGACAGTCTGAGATGGAGAAAATGCATAGTAACTATTAAGAATAGGCTTAAGAACTCCAGAAGCCTTCAGAGTCCACACTTCCTTGTGTCTTTAATGCACTCTGAGGAATGGTGGCATTCACATTACAGTTCTCAGGAGCCTGAAGTAAAGTTCTGAATTCGCCAAAGGAGTTAACTTGAAGTTGCCTAATTCACACCAACACTGGTTCTTACTTTAGCACTCAGTTTTCATGCTTAGTTTGTGACACCCCAAGCACAAGGAAGAGGTTCTTTTTAGTTCTGAAACTGCTGATTCAGTCTGCATGAGGATATTAATTTTAAGGAACTTTCAAAAACACCTAAAATTTAATTCTAGCCATAGTTTACTAGAGAAACTCAGAGTGCAGAATTTTTTCTACTTCCCAGCATTTACAGAATCTGACATCACTTGAGGTTGGAGGGGGACTCTGGGGAGAAGGACCAGGAGCCACTCAGCAGGCAGAAGAACCTTGTCCTGGATGGGACTATAGCTGTGGGCAGCTGTGTGGAGGTTGTTACTAAGACAGTCAATTTCTGATTGTCCCTTTGATGGCATGTCTGGTCAGCCCTTTAAGCTCTTAGCTGGAGGAGACCATAAGAGGACTGCTTTACACTTGTTTGATTATTAGTAAGGTTGACCCTTTTAAAATATTTTACATTTGTATTTCTTTTGATATTCTGTTTACTTGTATGTTAGAAACTGCTAGTTGCTGTCTAATATCCATTCTCCCCCTCCCTTCTTTCTTAGTAACAGACCCAATTTTTAGCTGAGCCCTTTGCTACCCATTACAAAGACTATGTTTTCCAGGCTCCCTTGCAGCTAGGTATGGTCATGAGTTTTGGCCAATGAGATGTAAGTAAAAGTATTATGTGGGGCTTCTAAGAAGTCCTCTTAAAAGGAGAGGAGTGTACCCTTCTACCCACCCTCCCTTTATCCATCCTACTTCTTTAAATGAGGGTATGGTGACTAGAACTCTAGCAACCAATGTGAACCATGAGAGCTACACCCTACAGATGAGGCAAAATGACCTGGAAGACACATAGGTCCAATGTCACCAAAATGACCTGGAAGACACGTAGGTCCCATAGCCACCATATCAACCCAGGACTGATGTCTGGACTTTTTTCCCCCTTAATGTGAGAGAGAAATAAACTTCCATCATGTTTAAGCCACTGTTGTTTTATGTTACCTATAACTGAATCAAATTCTAACTAATACAAAATGCTCTAACTGTTTTTCTTCTGGAGAATTTTTCTTTTTTTTTCATTACTGACTAGTATTTCTTACATATACAGGGTATTTCCTCTTTGTAAATGTTGTGAATATTCTCCCCTTTTTTGTTTGCCTTTTGATTTTGTTTATGAGGGTTTTTTTTTAAGGATAGGTGTTTATTTTGAATGTTCTTAAAATTTCTAGACATTTAAAGTGCTATTTGCTCTTATATTTAAAGTCCTTCTCTATTCAGATGAGATAAATCATTAGTTCTCAAGAGATGGTATGTGTATTTCTGGGGGTACATGCTGGACCATTCAGGGGTACACGAAAATTAATCAGTAACAATGTTACAAATATTGTAAAATTAAATCTGTGGTTTGTACTTTTAGTGTAGTAATGTTTCTTTCCTAACTTATTACCTCATCTCTACTGTTTTTCATTAAGATGGCACTGAACAAAAGTGTCAGTGTTTAAAAACAGCTGTTTTATAAACAAAGGGTATACCGGTAATTTATAGAAATGGGTTTAAAGGAGGTACACAAGTAGAAAAAGGTTGGAAACCACTGAGATAATCACCACTATTTTTTCTACTTTTTTATATGTGACTTTGTTGTTTATGTTTCCATGCTAGTTCATTGTGAGTGCTGCTGGTGAATTTTGAATCTTTTGTAGGTCATGTGTTTCTAGCCCTAGCTACTCCCCTGAGCTGTGGGATAGGAGCCAGCGTCACCTCTCATTTACACCACCTGTCCTGGCCTGAGCCTCCCAGAGGCCACACACTCAGCACACATACCCCTCCTGCTCCACGGGTCATCTGGGCTTCTGGAACTTCTGTCCTCACCTCCCTGTGTTCAGCTCATCTCTATTCCTATTTACCTAGACCAGACCGTTGATGGACTTCCCAACTATTCCAGGAGCCATTTCTGTTTTCCCCCTCTGGAAAGGCAATATGAAGAATTTTTATATTTTTTTCCCATACACATGGAGCTTTTTAAAATTAAAATGTTGTTTTCTGATAAGAGAAATGAACGATGTTTATCATCTAAAAACTTGGAAAATACAGAAAAGCACCAAACAAAATAAAAATGAAAGCCTGAATCTATTACTACTACTTTGTAAACACACATACAGCAAAAAGAGAAAGCCCTCCCACCCCAAGAAGCAACCTCTAAGAACAGTTTATATATCTTATTCCCAACTTATTTATACAAATAAATACAACAGACATACATATGAGTATGCATAATTTTGTTCATGAAAATTGGATCATGCTGTACACTTTGTTCAGCAACTGGCTTTTTACAAATAGCAATAAATTATGTACCTCTTTCTAAGAGACCCACTGCATTCTTTTAAAGGCCGCATGCTATTATTCCACTGCACAGTTGTGCCATTATTTCATCTTTCCTCCCACAGGTGAACATGGAGTGTTCCAATGTCATGCTAATATACATGAGGCTGCTATAAACATCCTCATCCTTATACTTCAATGCATTTGTTCTAACATTTCTAAAATGGAGATTGTTGAATTAAAGAGTACACACATAGTCAATTACAAATGCTTCCAGTTGCCTCTTATCAAAACCTTGTACCAATAAATGCAGTGTCCTTTTAAGTCGTCTTTTCACCACCCCATTCACTCCTACTGGCTCATTTCTCCCTTGTCCGCTCTCTTTTATACATTTTATAAATTTACTTTTTATAAATTCAGATCCAATCATGGCTTCCCCTATTTAATTGCTCCTCCCTGCCAACAAGACAGAGTTCACTGGGCATTCATCCAGGGTCCTCAGTCAGTTTGGGTCCTCTGGGACGCAAACCCCAAGGTGGAATTTAAAGTGCAGAAGACTTGTTGGGGGTGACACCTGCGAACAATAAAGGGAAGGAGGCGGGAGTAGGCAGGAAGAAGGCAGCCTTCAGGCTACAGGCCCGGCCTAACTCCTGGCAAAGGAGAGGAGAAAGGCAGGAGGACAGGGAAGGAAGACCCTCCGATGGTCTTTGAGAACATCTCCACCAGCACCATGGGGAGCTCCAGCGCAAAGGTGGCCCATGAGAGAAGCACCCCTGCCATTGGCTGGGAGCTTCCCAGGAGGCAATGAGGCCTTGGCTTGGGTGGTACAGCAGATCCTGAAGCTGCAGGCTGCCACTCTGTGCACCAGGCCCTCTGAATGGCACTTGTCCGTGGCAGTCAGAAGCTGCAGTCTGCCTTTTACTTTTCTCTTTCTCTGCTCCCAGACTCCATGCTCTGGCACAACTGGCCTGACTATATGCCATGCCCATGAGGCCAGCTGTTCATACCAGCTCCCACCCCACGACCCTGATCTCTGCCACTCAGTTCTTTCTGCCTGGAATGCTGCTCCTTCCCTGCTGTATCCATCAAAATCCTCATATGTTTCCAGAGCCCCACTCACATATCACCTCTCTGGGTCACCTTCCCCAATCCCACCATGCAGAACTGATTGCTCCTTGTGCCTGTGGTGCTATTTGTAGATTAGTCCGTCCCAGGTGAAGTATTCTTAGCTGCTCTTTTCTCCGATTCTTGTCCCCTCAAACCTCAAAACCTAGCACAATGTAGACCCATGATAAATGTTGGCTGAACCATTTCCCTGCTCAACTCCACCTCCTGGAATGGTTGGAAGCACACAGCCAGTGGTCCATAAATGTTTGATGATTTGTCTGGGACCTCATATGGGTAAAGTGAGGTAGGCAGGAAGGTGCTGGGGAGAGAGTATTTACTGTTGTTGGGGATCACCTAGTTTGGTACCAAGTCAGAGTTTTAAGATGAGAACATGTCTTCCTCTGTGTATGTTTTCCTTCGTGATTTGGAAAGACCCCAAAGGTTTCTTAAGTCATTTTAATCACCCCTGGTCAACAAATGGAAAGTCTGGGGGGTGGAATGGAGCTTCCCTTTTTCAACCATATTTTTATGAGTTGGGATTTTGCAATTCTTCATCACTTATTGTCCTAAAGGATGTAAGAAGAGCCATAGTGATACCTGAGGTGAGAGCGCCAGGTCAGATGAGTAATTGTTTTCTGATTGGGTGTTCATGGAGTGGAGGGAGTTGAGAGGGATGGAAATATTTTTCCTCTTCCTCTTTCCCACACCCACCAGTTAAGGAACTTCCCTTGGAGGGGACCTGTGGGAAGTGGCCAAGCGTTTCCTGGGCAGGCATGATGGGGCTGACATCAGGGCTTGGTGGGGATAAGGGTGGGTGAAGAGAAGATAGAGGAAGAACCTTTGGCCCAGTCTCTCCACTCTCCTTTAGAGGTCTCTTGGCTGTTGTCCCTCAGCTGAAGGAAACTAGGACTGGAGTGGCCATACCCTCCACTGTCCCCTCAATTCCTCCAAGCTGTTGGGCCCTCAGGGGAAACCCTAGGGCATGAGGACTGTGTGCCTCTGACTTCTCTATTAGGGTGTTCAATGCTCGTGGAAGCAGGGAGGTTCCAGGCTGAGGCCTTGGCTGTTGGTGCTGGTTTGACAATGCCTAGGAGTTCTTAGAGGCTGTGTAGTGTCAGGAAGCCTGTGTAGACCCTGATCTCTAGGTCCACATGCTCTTCTTCCCTCAAGTGGTATCAAAGCATGCATTTATTTGGTGGAGGCCTAGCTCTCATCAGATTCTTTTTTTTTTTTACCAGAAAAGTCTGTGATCCAAACTACTGCTTTAACCCTAAGAAGACTAGGTTTTCTAATAAAGAAGAGCATGTTTTCCTACAAGAGCCAGATTCTAGTTGGATGACTGACACTAAGTAGTGGCGAGACCCCAGGGGGCTCTAGAAAGACGCCCAGACCATCACCTTCCCACTGTGATTGCCCCTCAGGAACTTTGCATCTCCCCACCCCTGTCGTCTGAGTTTCTGGTGTAGAGACCATATGGCTTCATTTGGCACAGACGCAGAGGGCTGAGCCCCTGAGAGTTGGACCAAATGGTCTGATATCACCACCAAAGAGGACAGCCAGAGTCAGAGCAGAACCCCCAGGTGTGGGGAGCTGTGGCGACCGGGGCAGGCACGGGCTGTCTGTGAGAATAGACTATTCCTAGGCTTTTAAATGAATTCCACTATGGTCATTCTAAAAAACCCTACATACCAAGTTCTGGGTAGATTCTGGTCTCCCTTTCAGGAAGACAGTTTTGATATTCCCAAAACTGTTATCAGTGCATGGGCACAGCAGTAGACAACAAAAGAAAAAAGAAAACCAGAAAAGGAGAAAAGTGCATACAAAAGCAACTTCTCAAATTAGAGTAAAATATTGAACTCGGTTGGTAAAGCACAGACCTTTAACTCAACAACCTCTCCAGTTTTAACAATCCCTCTACTTTTATTTTTGATGTCCTGGACACAGTTATAAACAGGGTACCATGTCTGTTGAGACTTCCCAAGGGTTACATAAATGGTTGGGATGGTTATATATTTTTTTAAACAACAGTTTCTGAAAACACTGAAAAAATTCCCACTTATTTAACAGTCCTGAGCCCGCCCTGGGAGTCCCTGGGAGGCCTTGCAGAATCATTTCCGCCGCCTGCCGCGGGGGGCAGGACCCTGGCTTGGTCAGGAACCTCAAAGAGAGTGGGAGGAAGAGCCCATGCACTGGGAGGGAGCCCTCAGCTTGCTCCTGGTAAGGACAGCTGCATCTTGTCACCAACAGAAAGTAGGGGCCCAGGATGCAGTGGACCTAACTAAGCCTTCTGGGGACATGGCCCTCTCAGAAGGGAGTGTGTGCTCAGGAAGGCTCTTATGGTCTGAGATCTGATATGACAACAGAAACAGGATTCCCGGGCCCAGAAGTCATAGTGGGAATCTCCCATCTTTCTTAAGTTCTTAGCAGCCTCTATTGAGGGTTTTCTTAAACCTGAGGGGCTGGGCTTCATCTGAAAAATGCCTGTCTCTTTTGACACATCACCAACCCTTGTTACCACTCCAGTAGCCTCTGAAAAGCTATCTAGACAGGAAAACAGGTCTGATGTACCAGTGGGAGTAGCTTAAGGGAGATAGCATGAAGGCCCTCCTGCTTCAAAGTCATCCTCCCCTCAGTTTTGCCTTTAGGAATATGTTTTCAGCTAAGCATACTCCTTCCCTGGGTGTTATTTTGGACGCACCATTAGCTAAAGATGCATTGCTCATTAGTGTAAATTAACTTTATCAAACTGATACATTCTATTTAAACAAAGAGGGCCTGGCCCCATAGTTCTTACCCTCTTGGAGGTCACGTACACCTTTTAGAATGTAAGGAAATAGATGGACCCATTTCCCAGGAAAATGCACAAACATCCAGAATTTTGTCTATCGTTTGTGGATTTCAACAGCCCCTTGGACCCTACCCTGGAATTCTGAGTTCTTATGAGAGGATGGTAAATGAGGAAAGGAGGGGTGAGGGTGGGGAACAGGGACAAACAAAGAACCTGGGTGCTGCTAGAGATCACCTTGTGGTTTTTCCTCAGGACTGGTAATGTGAACATAATCAGAAATAAATGCCACCCAGCCAGAGTCACTGCCCTGCCCTAGAGAGAAGGTGTGCTCCGTCCGTCCTCAGTGACACTGGGGACAGGCATCTCTGAGCTCCCAAGACCACATGCAGTGTATCTCCCTGTAGCTGGATGGGGAGAACCCTGCCTCAGGGACGCTGGAGCTGGCATTCTGCTGGAGGAGGCGGAAGACAGCTTGTGTCATCTGGTGTGGTGGGGTCCTCTTGGCAAGGTGACAGGGACCACCAACCTGGTAGCACCCACTGCCCCTAGCAGGAGAGATAGGGGCTTGATCATCCCAGACTGCATACTCATAACCTTGAGTTTGACACCTCTTTTATTTTCTTTGGGGAAGTCAGTGTTAAGAGGCAGCTTGTGATTCTCTGGATATTGTTCTGTTCAAACTGGGAGAAACATGGGGAAAGTTTTTGGAGCTAGACTTCATCCAGAAGCATCACAGGGGATTTTGGAAGTGAGGCAGCATAGTGAAACAAGCGGAGTGATCATCGGCAGTCCCGTGCTTGCTGTGAGAAGCTCCCCCTGTCTGTGGTGACTCAAGGAAGGGAGAATTTCCCCTTCTTGAGCCAGTTGGCCAAGCATCAACGCTATTCTCCCTGCAGGCTTTGGCACAGAGGAGCAGGAGCAGGGCCTTGACTAGGGGTGTCTGCAGGGTTTGAGAGCCTGAACCCAGTTTAACACACATGAAACAGGGTGGTCCTTCTCTTGACTGGTCAGCCAAGGTCCTCCTGCCCCCACAGAGCCATCACTGGCACCAGGCACTACAGCCCATCCGAACTGAGCCCAGCACATGCTGTTGAACGGATCTGAGGCTCACCCTTCACCTCTCACATCCCAGGACAAAGCCCGGGCTTTCTGTGTCATACTCAAGTGGGGACACCCTCAGGGTCAGATGCCGCCTTCTCTCACACTCGCCATCCATGTCCGCCTTCATGTCTTTGTGGTTTTTTTGCCTTGTTTTGTTTTAAGATGTATTTTATTGTTTTTGAGAGAAGGTGAGAGAGAAAGAGAGAGAGAAGGGGGAGGGCCCAGAGCAGTCTCCATAGTTGTACGTCATTAGTTGTGCCATGATTTCATTCTACACAGATGGATGTGGGGTCGCATGGGATGGGAATCCAACTGGGGGCCTCCTGCATGGGAGGCAAAAACCTTTGCCACCAAGCCTTCTGGCAGTTACCAGTTGCACCGCAGTTTAGCATATGTGGTTTGCACAGGTTGGGGCCGGATTCGAATCCCAGACCTCGCAATTGGGAGGCAAGCACTCTACTGCTGAGCTATCTCAGTATCCCCACATCTTTGTGATTTCTTGTTATTTCTTTCTTTCTTTCTTTCTTTTTAAGATTTATTTATTGTTTTTGACACATAGAGAGATACAGAGACAGAGAGAAGGGGAGGGCCGAGAACAGTCTCCATAGTTGTACATCATTGGTTTTTCCACATAGTTTCATTCCACAGGTGGGTACAGGGCTGCACAGGGCAGGAACCGGGCTGGGGTCTCTCCCCAGTGAGAACCAAACTGGGGGCACTCCCCAGTTCAGCATATGGGTCAGCATAGCCAGGGCCAGAACTCGATCCTCAATCCCCGGGGCTGCAAAGTGAGCGCTTAGCCCACTGAGCCATCCCGGCTTCCCTTGTTGTTATTTCTATTTTATTTATTTATTTATTTATTTTTGACAGAGAGAGAGAGAGAGAGAGAGAGAGATACAGAGACAGAGACAGAGAGATAACTGAACTGGGGGAGCTCCCAGTTCAGCATATGGTACTGCACAGGCCGGGGCTGGGATTCGATCCCCAGTCCCCGGCGCTGCAAAGTGAGCACTTAACCCACTGAGCCATCCCGGCTTCCCCTGTTATTTCTATGTGCATAGGATTTCTTGATGTTAAAATAAAAATTTATTAATCAAGATACAAAAAGCATTAGTCATAGTTGAGAAAATAGATAAATTGATCTTTCATGAACTTTTGTTTATCAAAAGTACCATTAATGGGAAAGCCAAGATGGCTCAGTGGGTTAAGCGCTCACTTTGCAGCCCCGGGGACCGAGGATCAAATCCTGGCCCCGGCCTGTGCGGCCCCATATGCTGAAATGGGGAGTGCCCCCAGTTTGGTTCTCACCGGGGTGAGACCCCAACCCAGTTCCTGCCCTGTGCAGCCCCATGCCCACCTGTGGAATGAAACTATGTGGAAAAACCAATGATGTACAACTATGGAGACTGTTCTGGGCCCTCCCCTTCTCCCTGTCTCTGTATCTCTCTCTCTCTGTCAAAAACAATAAAAATAAATCTTTAAAAGTACCATTAAAAGAATGGAAAGGCAAGCCACAGACTGATATCTTCAGTCACATACCTAACAAAGGCCTTGTTTCCAGAACATACAAAGAACCCCTACAAGTTAATAAGAAAAAGATGAAATAGGTAAGAGTCTTAAAAAGGAACATTTTAAAAGTGAATATTTAAATAACCATTAAGCAATTAAAACTTATAAGATACTACTATAAACCCACCCAAAGGACAAAAATGTTGAAGATTGAGATAATACCAAATATTGGCAGACCCTCATACATGGCTTGTAGGAAAATAAGTTGATTTCAACACTTTGGAAAACTGTTTAGCAGTATCTACATAAGCTAAGATTCTACCCATTCCATAAACCATCAACTCCACTTCTAGGTATATACTCAAGAGAAATGAATGCGTATGCCCACCAATGTTTGTAGTATTTTTATTTATAGAAGCCCTAAGCTGGAAATAGCCCAAATGTCCATCAGTAGATAAATAAATTATGTCAGATCCTTACAATGTACTACACCACGGTCATTTAAAAAGAGAACAAATTGTGGTGACACCTAACAACATTGATGAATCACACAGACATGTTGAGTGAAAGAAGCCAGCCATCAAACAGAGTGCCTATCACACGATTCTGTGCTCCTGAAGGGTAGCCCCACACCTTTTCTCTTGGAAGCCTCTGTGCCTAGCACAGTTCCTGCCACGTATAGCAGCTCCTCACCAGGTGTTTGTTGACAGAGTGATGTAAGATGTGGCCTTTACTCCTGAAGGCCTTTGTAGAGTAAGGTTTGTGTGTGTGTTAGTGTGTGTCTGGGAGACAGCAAACGCTCACAGCTCACTGTAAAATGAAGCAGAACATTCACATTGTGAAGAGAAGCAGAAATGAAGCCCTTTCACCAGAATGGGGCTGTGGGTTCCGGGAAGAGGGATGCACAGGTGCTCGGGGGGCTAGGAAGGCTTCCCGAAGGAGACACTATGGAGCTGTTCTGTGAAAGGTGGTTGAGATGACAACAGGCAGAAAAGGCCTGAGCAGGCCAGCCCAGGCTCAGGGAATGGCATAGCCAGGTGGTTTTGAAGCATTGGTGCATGCCCGAGTCACCTGGAGGGCTGGTGAGGACACAGACGGCTGGGCCCCACCTCAGAGGCCCCAATTCAGGAGGTCAGGGCTGGGGCTGGAGAATCTGCATTTCTGTTATAACATGTACCAGGTGATGCTGGTCTGGGATCCACACCTTGAGAACCACTGGCTTATTAAGCCAAAGCCAGTGGGTCCAGGCAGTTGCACCCCCCCTGAGCTATAGTGGTAGGTAAGTGAAGTAAGAGATTTGACAGGGTGTGGACAGGTGGAATGGGCCAGGGCCTGGAGGCCTTTGGCTGCTGTCTGAGGAGTTTAGATCTAATTCTATAGACTTAATGTAGGGCCACATGGCTGGACATGGGTAATAATTGGTCTCCGGGATGTCCTACTCCAGGGTCTGGGTACTCTCAGCCTGAAGCTTAAGGCTCTCCGGATGTGCAGGCAGTGAGTGCATACTGAGTGTAGCCTCGCAGAGAGCAGCCTGCAGAGGAAGGCACCATTTACCCTAATGAACAAACAAGGATTGAAGAAAGGTGTATTTCAGTGGCACACCAGGACTCTCAATAGCCCATAGTGCGTGCATGCTGTGGGGATGGCAGCGGGGGGAAGAATCCACTGATCTCACTCACCATTCAGGCAAAAGCAGCAGTTTTACTCTCAATGAAGAGGTACTTGCTCAGAATTTTTCTTTCTTGTGGCCCACAGCCCTCCCAGATTCTCAAGGACAAGGATGTTATACCACATGCCCAATCCACTTCTATTGTCAGGGAGACACCGAGATCCAGTGGATTTCCCCAGATGGTTTTTTATTTGGCTAAGGAGGGAAAAGTTGGTCACCAGGGGTGGGGTTCAGGGTGGAGGGATTGGGAGGGTGTCACACTCTGTGAAAGCTCCTGGTAAAGAGTTTCTGCCCCTCCTGGGGCCACCCTGGTCGGGGCAGCAGACCAGCAGGACTGGCCCTTTGCTGATAACCCATGCACAGAAAGCAGATGCCACCTGTCATCCTGTAGATTGGCTTTCAGTGACACCTCCTATAAGTCACACTTATTAAGTACTAACTCTGCAGAGCAATCTACTGGGTGTGGTAGAGACACAGCTGAATCAGCTGGGATCTGCCCTCCAGAAACCTACAATTTAATTGGTGGGGGGAGGGGAAACAGGCCATTCTTGGGCATTAAATACCCTCCAACCTGGCTCCTTGTTTCCTCTCCACATCCCTGGCTTAGGTCTAGCTGCCTCCTCTCCCTCACTCCCCAGTCCTGGAGCTGGGGGCTCTCATTCATTCAGTAGGATCCTGGGGCCACAGAGATGAGTAAATCAAGATGCTTGTGGTCTGTGGAGAACCCTTTGTCACAGAGCTGGAGATAGGCCAGTCCTGAGCAGGAATCCTCAGCTACTACCCCTGCTGTTGGGGCTGTGACTGTCAACTCTGGGCTGAGGAAACCTGAGTCCCCTTGCTAGCTGGGCTGCTCATTGACAGAGGTGTCCCCTGCCTTTGCATCAGCCTGTCCTTGACCAGTCAAAGCACAGGCCCCTGGGGGGCCACAGCCGCTGAACGCATGATGATTGCAGGAAAATGAGATGGGGCTGGGGAGGCTGCTGGTGTGCTGCCGACTCCCTGAGGAGCTCTTCCTCCTGCAGATCTGCCTGCCTTTTCCTTCAAGGACATGGGAAGTGGCTTGATCCTTCCTCCCCCTCCACTCCCACTCCTAAGAGAATCACCTAGAAGAGAGCCGGAGCGCAGAAGTCAATCAGGTTTAAATCTTGCTCTGCCCCTCCAGCTGCGTGACTGGGGCAAGCAAGGTACCTAACCTTTTGGAGTCTGTTTCCTCATCTGTGGAATGGAGATGAATGACCTTGCTTAGTGTTGTTCAGAGGCCAGAGACTACAGCAGCCAAATTCCTGTCTCTAACTGCTGGGACATCTAACAGGGGAGCTGGACAGGGGAGCACATGTACAGTGTGATGTGAACCTTACCAGAGGCATGTTTGGGGTGCAGTCGTGAGCAGGGTAAAGGCAAATTCATTCTAACAAGGGAAAACTGCAGAGCTTCCTGCCCATGCCACAGGGCGTGGGGTATGGTGGAAGCAAGTCTCTAGGGCTGTGGACTCTAGTGTTTGTTGAACACCAGACACTGTTGATTATTTTACCCATGTTTTATTTAGTTCTCACAAGAAGCCTGTGAGATCAGTGTTACCTATATTTTACAGAAGAGCAAAACTGAGGCTCAGAAAGGATCGTGCATTGGCCTGGCATAGTATTTACTGAGCATTTACCACATGCTGAGTGTTGCAGATATAACAGTAAACAAAAACAGACCCAAGTCACACCCTCCTGGAGCTTGCATTCCACAAGTGAAGTCAATTCCCTGAGATGAGGCTGGAATGTGCCAGGGCTGGGATTCAAACCCAAGTTTGGTGGCCTCTCAGGCTTGTGCTTTTCCCATCTCACTCCTCAGGACACTCCTCTCACGGGTGGTGGGTATAGACTGTCCCTGCCGGCCCCTCTGGGGAACTCAAGGATTCAGGAGCAAGGCTGTGTCAAGGACAGAAGCTGCCTCTTCTATAGAGCCCTCTGTTTCCCGAGAGCCCTGCCCCCAAAGAAAGGCTGACCACTTGGATAGTTTCCCCAGGAAGGGGCAGAGGGCGGAGCTTCCCCATGGGGATTTCAAGGGAGGATGGGGGTGCTGTCTGTGTGCTCAGTCAGAGTGACGCCCTCTTCCTGGCTGAGGTGAGGAATCCCTTTGGATTTTACTGGGTTTATGGGAGGGGCTTACTGTTTTTTACTACTCAGGCCCTGGAAGGAGGCAAACAAGTCTGGGTAAATCAGAGGATTTCATCAGCCTCTGACATCTGAGTAGTGGCCTCTGGGCTCCTTGGGTTCTGGCTCAGTTCTGTCCTTGTTCTTCCCTCAGCCTCAGCCTGCCTCTTGATCTCAGGAGACCTGTGCCACTCCCACTGGGCAGTGACTTTATCTTTTAACCCAAGGAAACAGTTCCTCCACGAAGAAAAAAAAGAAACAGCATTGTTTGTTATAGCATAGTTTACTTATAGAATAATAGCAGTCCCTTGCAAGCAACCTAAATGACCAATGTTTGGGGATTAAATAAAATATGGTAAAAGTATGCATGCAATGAAATACCACACAGCCATTGAAAATCATCATGTAGAAGAAAATTAAATGACATGAGAAGCGTGGTCATAATAGATTGTCGACACTCATGACTAAATGTACACAAAACAATGCACAACAGGATCTCATTTTTTTTTTTAATATGCCTTTATGTGCATAGAAAATGTCTAGAAGGATACACACCAAATGTGAACAGTAGTTACCTCTGGGAAGTAGAACTGTCAGTAACTTTTGTTTTCCTTTTTCAATATTTTCCATTTCCTTCAGTGAAAATGTGTGCCTTTGTAATCATGGAGGGAAAATCCCCAGAGTGTATTTTAGAAAGAGAAGAGATAGAGAATGTCATCTTTTGACCTTGTACTTAAGTGACCCCAGGCCCACCCAGCCTTGGGAGATTAGGAAGCCTGAGAGAGTGGTGGGGTAGGGGCCAGCTTGTCCAGCACTCTTGTCCAGGTCTCATCTTAATGGCATCTCTCAGAGAAGCCACCTGACTGCGCGACCTGGCTGAAGGAGGCCCCTCCCACACTTTTTCTCTCTTTCACCCTATTTTATCATCTTCATTGTACCGGTCCCCATCTGAAGTGACCTCCTGCTCATCTGTTTCCTTGGTGATTATTTGTCTCTTCTACCAGAAGGCAAGCTCCTGAGAGCAGGGCCCTGCCTGTCTTGCTCCCTCTGACTTCCCAGGACAAGAGGCCCGAGTGAGATCTGTGTTTGTAAGGAACGGAACAGCCCCAAGCTATGGACATTGATCCTAAAGCTACGTGCAAGGTGAGAGCATGGGAATCACTTCATGGGAGTCTAGAATTAGGCAGATAAGCCAATTATGGGGCCAGAACTAAAGGAAGCTTGGCCACCTAGAGCACCTGGTGCAGCATGGTGGCAACAGCTGCCATTGGCAGATGTGTGAAAGTGCCAGCTTTGTGCTTTACATTTCATGGATGAGTAGAAGGATTTATCTCACCAGCCCTTTCCCCTTTGCTCCCAGTGCTCCTGCTGTGGCCAGCCCACTCTGTCCTCCAGCAGACGACTTCAGCTCCTCCCTTCTGAACTGTTCCAATCAGGTTCTCAGCCCCACCGTTCTACTGAGTCTGCCCTTGATGCCTACCTTGTGACTCCAAGAGGCTATTAATAAACCCAGTTATTAACCCTCTGTCCTGGTAGGACTTGACCTATCACAGGGGTTGCTTGCTCCATCCTCCTTGAAGCCTTCTCTCCTGGTTTCCCTTCTATTGTCCTTGCTACTACTCAGTCTCCTTTGCTGAGCCATTGAATGGGGCTCAGTCCTTAGACAGCTTCTGTAGTGACAGTCACCCCCTTGGTGATCTCATCCTGTGTCATGGCTTGTAAAAGGTACCTGCTGAGATCTTGCAAATCTTCATTTCCAGCTTGGACATCTCACCTAAACTCAAGACTCACAGATCTGCCTGCCTATAGGCTTCTCCACTTGAGTATCTAAAAAGGCAACTCATACTCAGCATATCCCAAACTAAGTTCCTTATCTTCCCCCACGCCTGCTCCATTGCCTCCTGCAGTTCAGTAATAGCAATTCCCCTCCCACTTGCTTTGGCCAAATATCTGAATCCTCTTTGACTCCTTTACTTCATATTCCACTTCCAATCCATCAGCGAATCCCGTTGGCTCTACTTTCTAGAATCTGACCATATGAGTGCCTCCATGCAGCTTCTGTAGTCCAAGTGACTCCTGTCTCTTACCAGGATTTCTGCCAATGTAAGGTGACCAGACGTCCCACTTTTGGCAGGACAGTCCTGATTTTTAACAATTTGTCCCACGTCCCGCAGCGTTTTAAGAAAGTCCCGATTTTTGGAAAGAATGCACGACAAGCTAGGGAACGGCGGGAGATAGACCAAATTTTTAATCAAGAACCCCCTCCCCCCGGTCAATGGTGTCCCGCTTTACCAATGTTAAAATCTGGTCACCTTAGCCTATGGTTCTATCTATGCTTCCCAATTTATTCTCAACACAGCACCCAGAGTGACCTTGTTAAAATGGGAGTCATATCATGTCACTTCTCTGTAAAACTTCCCAGTGGGTCCCATCTGAGTCAAAGCTCAAGTTCATACAAGGGCCTTCCTTTAATGCCCTGCACACTCTGGAGCCTCTTACTAACTCTCTGATCCCCTCTCTTACTTCCCCTTCATTCACTCTACTCTGACCATACCACCCTCCCCACTGATCTTTACCGTGTCAGACAGGCTGTCACCTCCTGGCCTTTGCACTTGCTGGGCCCTCCATCTGGAAAGCTTCTTTTCCATTAATTCATAGGACTCATGTTCTCATGTCTTTCAGGTCTTTGTTCATAATTCACCTTCTAAGATGTCTGGCTTCCCTGGCCACATTATTTAGAATTTTGACACTTCTTCTCCTCCTGCTCCAATACTCCCTTCCCTGCTCTCCTGCTTTATTTTTCCTCCAGAGCACTTACCTCTTCTGACCACTATCATTTGTTTATATGTATGTATGTATGTATGTTTATATGTATGTTTGTATGCTCCATGAGGGCAGGCGGTTTTCTCTATTTTGTCTACTGTTGTATCCACAGAGCCCAAGGACAGTGCCTGGCATATAGTAGGTGCTCAATAAATATCTGATGAATGGCTATATGCATAAAAATGTATGAAAGGATCATTTATGGTTTATCCAAAGTCTTGAAGTGGCTGACCAGACATCCCATTTTAAATGGGACAGAAGACAATGGTACTGTCCTATTTCAAATGGTACATCTGGTCAGCCTACTGACACCTTGAATTTAGGCCAGTGAGACTAGGCCGGCCACATGTACCGTTTGAAATGAGCCACTACCATTGTATTCTGCCCCATTTCAAATGGTACATCTGGTCAACCTAGTCTTGAGACACGGTGAGAAGAGAACTGTGGTTTCCGCCTGCATGAAAGCATTAGCAGGTGGGTGCGGAAGAAATGTCCCCAGTGGAGAATGGCCCTGTGTGGGAGTCCTACTGCCCGGAACCAGCGTGTAGCCAACTCACACCTCAGTGGCTTCTGAAGAACTTGCCTCAGATGAACACATGTTACTGAACTTCCATCCAGGCTTGCTTTGACCAAAGCGTCAACGCTCTGCCTCAATCATTTACTTTCTATCCCCTCCACGCCCCGCCACCCCACCGCTGAATAGTGAAAATAGTCAGTAAATAATGGATGTTGGGAAATGTACCCTGATGTGTACTTGATGTAATTGGAAAGGAGCAGCTTTTAAAAATGTGTTTAACTTTTGACCAAGCAATTCTACTTTCTGAGGTTGATCCTAGGAAAATAGTCACAGTTGTGCAAAGTATATGTACAAGAATTTGTATATGTATTTGTATATGTATATGTATTTGTATTTGTATATGTGCCAGAATTTGCAGCCTATTGGAGTCAAACAGCATCGAGGTAAGAGAATAGTAAGACTGTGTCTAATTTGGGACTTCTCAACTTAAAAAGCCTTGGAAGGTATTCAGGGAAGACCAGAGGGCTGAAGCGTTGGCAACTGGATAAAGTGAAGGTCCAGGGGACTTGTGTTAACTTCTGGATAGAGTGTGGGCACTTGGGACAGTGAGGACAGCTTGTCAAAGAGTGGATCCTCAGGGATAGCTGTGAGGTCTGCAGACCCAGGCAGACAACCTCCCTGAGCCCGTCAGCATGGGCCACAGCCTAGCCCTCCTGCTCTACTTCCCTTGCCTCCCTGCAGGCCCCTCCCCCTCCTCACTCACTCTGGAGGCTCTGCCCTGCCTGCTAAACTCAGTGCAGGCCTTGGCAGAGTGTCTGAGGCTTTTATTTTCTTAGAGCAGAATGGTTTGGTTCTAATTCTAGATGAATAAATTAGGATACTTCCAGCATCAGGAGTCTGATTCTGTGTTAAAACACAGTCCAAATTTCAAAAAGTGAAAATAGTCAGTAAATAATGGATGTTGGGGAATGTGCCTTGATGTGTACTTGATGTAATTGGAAAGGGGCAGCTTTTAAAAATGTGTTTAGCCTTTGACCAAGCAATTCTACTTTCTGAGGTTGATCCTAGGAAAATAGTCACATTTGTGCAAAGTATATGTACAAAGATATTTATAACGGCACTGTTTGTAATGGGGAGGGGGGGGGAGACATTGGAAACCCCAACAAAAAGGAATCGATTGTTTAAAATCTAGCATATTCGTACAAGAGCATGTCGTGTAGCAGAATGACCTAGGTGTGTATCTATTGACAAGAAGGATATTAGTATATATTGTTAAGTAGAAAGGAAGGAAAGGAAGGAAGGAAGGAAGGAAGGAAGGAAGGAAGGAAGGAAGGAAGGAAGAATGAGGGAGGGAGGGAGGGAGGGAGGGATGGAAAACTAGAAAAAGTTTATAAAATGTACAAGGAAAGTATCTTTGGACTCAGCCTGAAGGGTGGAAATCCCGATCAGTCTCTTAACCAGAGTGGGAACTCAGGCAACAAGTAACGTGGTCTCCCAAAGCCTCTGCTTTCTGTCTGTAAAGTGGTCATAAAATCTGCCTCACAGGGCTGTGAGGATTTGGTGGAGTTAACACAGTTAAAGGCCCGAGCACAGGGTCTAGCACATGGTGAGTGCTGAGCAGAAGGGTACCCAGGTGTCATGTGAACCAATAGTGTAGTTTACCTGTGTATAAGCCTGGAAACATTCTGGAAATTCATAGGCAAATAGTGGTTTTATTTGGCTAGTAGAATACTGGGTGCTTTTTAGTATTTACTTATTTTCTACAAGAAATACATATTATATAATGACAATGTAATAAAAAAAAAAGAAAGAAAGTACATTGAAAAGGTTAAAAAAATAAAACTAAGAAATTGCAGTGCGTTTGACAGGCAAGCCAGCTGAGCAGCCCCCAGGGAAGAGCTCTGGAGGACTGAGGTAGGGGCAAGGAGGAGGGGCAATAGGAAAGGCAATGAACGAAAAAAGACGGCTAGGCCTGAGGGCTGGCACCCAAGCAGAGGCACCTCAGAGGTAAGACTCAAGCCCCTGAAGCCATGTTCCCCACTTTGGCCCCTCCTGGGGGAGCCCCTGGTAGGAGACATGGTGACCCGAGGCCCATATCAGATGATGATGAGTGTGTGCAGTCATCTTCGGCTACTGAGACAGCCTTACTCCAGCACAGCCGGAGGGACCCTGTGGCACCAGCCTTGGGCCAGGCTCCTCACCCACCTACAGTAACCCAGCATCTTATCCATGTCCAAAGTAGGAAAGGCAGGGAATCATTATTGCTTGGTTTTGGGGGGCAAAATTATGCTCAGAGGCTGAGCTTACCTTTGCTAGTAGTTTATTTAGCACAGGGTCACTGAGGGAATTTCACAAGCCAGTAGATACAGAATTATGTCTCTTAGTAAGCCAATAAAAAATAACATACTCTATAGCAATTACCATACACTCTTGTTCTAGGCAAGGGGAGATAAAAGGGGAAAAGTCCAGATTTAATTGAAGTGGACCTTTATGCAACTTGGTACTTGGAAAAGATGGCTTAGCCAACTGAGAGCAGACATCCAGCTAGCTGACAGAGCAAAAGGTAAAAGTCCCTGGTTGCTAGGGAACAGTGGCACTGGTATCGAAAGGCAAGAAGATCTCGGGCTACTGCAGGACTTTCACCAGTAAGAGTCACCTTCACCCAGAAAGGAGCTTATGCTCCAAAGGTCTTCAGAGAGCTATTTAGATCAGCAAAGAGTCACCTTGCCCAGACTGAAACTCTCAGCTACTCTTCAGAGACTTTCAGTACTTATAGTCTGAATGTCCCCTTGCCATCGTGGCTCCTCCATGTGTTCTTATCAATAAGTTGCCAGCAGGGCCCATTCGCAGCTGAGCTACTGAGTGCTTATCAACGACAAGAGATGAGATGGTGACATCCTGACACAGCTTACTTTATTCTCTTATCAAAGCAACTTTACTTCTGAAAACAACTTTTTTGGGGGTCTTGGTCATAAACAGGTGAATTAAAACACCTTCACCTGATTTATAAACAGAGGGCTTTGAAATTGTATCAAACCAATATATAGCACTGGCGAATTCCTCCCTGCTTTAGCAGCCTGATAGCATGCATACCCAAGAGCGGCATCTCTCAAGCATATACAACTAGGAGAGGGAGCCAGTGACCACCCCAGGGCCGCTATCCTGGCTCCCATTCCCACTCCACCCCCAGTGGAGTTACTGGCCAGTGACCTCAGGAGAAACTCTTCTACATTAACAAGATTTATGCATACCCATGCCAATTTACTGAGCATTCTTGGGGCCTGGCCCATCCACATAAGTGTATTTTCTGAATAATTAAATTTAAACCCATCACATTTCGATTTTGATTGTATCATTTTAATTAATATCTATTTCATCACATGTATTAAAATTATGCATGGCTATGGTTTAAATATCAATAATACAGAGATTCTCATACTAAAAATCCCCTCCCCACCTTTTTTAGTTCCACACTATATTGAGGTAGCCTCTTTGAACCCTCTGACTCATTTGTATTGCTGCTTGTATTGTTTTTTTAATTTACCAGTTTTAGAAATCTGCTGACTTATGGTAGATAAGAATCAAGCTTTCCCACAAAACCCCTCCAGTTCTTCATCCTCCAACCTCCCAATAAGAATATGACATGATTTTTGGTTAACTCTAAGTAGTACGTTATATGTCCTTGTATTCTGGGAAATATTTTTATATTAGTTCTTTGATAATTTTCTCCCCTCTATTTTATTTGTAGGGCATACTTGATTAATCCAGTTTTTTTTGTTTGTTTGTTTTTGTTTTTTTTCTCTTATTTACCCTCCCTTTGCCTCTTAGGTTTATTTCCTTGGGAAACCTTCCTTGACTTTATCCTCAACTCTTCTACTGATTTTTTTTAATTTTGGCTTTCTTTTTTAAGATTTATTTTATTGTTTGAGGGAAGATGAGAAAGAGAGAACGGGGGAGGGCCCAGAGCAGCCTCCATAGTTGTACATCATAAGTTGTGACATGGTTTCATTCCGCACAGGTGGACGTGGGTCTGCACGGGGCAGGAACTGAACTAGGGGCCTCCTGCATGGGAGGGGAGAACCTTTTCCACAGGGCGTGGTAGTTACCAGTTGCGCCACAGTTCAGCATATGTGTTTGCACGGGCCAGGGCTGGCAATCGAACCCTAGACCTCACAATTGCGAGGCAACCCTGGCTTTCCTATTTTTCATATACAAGTACTATCCTGGCGTCTCTGGCTTTCCTATTTTTAATATACAAATACTCTTTCTTGTCTTCTGATTATTTCTTTTTTCATAATATCACATTCTTGTTTTATGGATATATTATCTCCCTCATCTCTCTCTGGAGGTATTTATTTTTTGTCTACTTGTTTTGTTTAATAGTCTTATTGTTTGTTTCTTTTTTTCTCTCTCTCTCTCTTTCATGTTGGAGGCTTTCCTCAAATGTCAAATTTCCTGGCTGTCTGTTGATATTTATGAATGGAGCAATAAAAAGCTGAATTAAATTGTGTTTAGGGAAATTTTATCAACTGGAGCTTTACTATAGGAAGCAAGCCAGTCTTTTCATTAACAGGCCTCTAAATGTCAGACTCTTTTCCCTAGAGCTAGGTTTCTTCTCAACCTTGGCACTATTGATATCGTGGGCCAAATAATTTATTATTGTCAGGGGTTTTCGTGCACTGTAGAATTTTTAACAGCATCATTGAACTCTGCCCACAACATGCCAGCAGCAACCCCCTCCCAGAGCTGTGATAACTAAAAATGTCTATAAACATTGCCAAGTGTCCCCTGGGGGACTAAATTACCCTATTGGGGACCACTCCTAGAGCCATTCAGCTTCTCCAGGGGAGCATTCTAACTCCTTGTTCCAGTTATCCATTAATACTACACGACAAACCTCCCCAGAACTCAGTAGCATAAACAGCAGCCATTTCATTATACTGCAAGTCAGGAATTTGGAAAAGGCACAGTTCTCTCTGCTCCACAATGTCTGGGGCCTAGGCTGGGACTGGACAGGCAGAGAGCGGCTTGGATGACTGGAAGTTAGAACAGCTGGGACTGAAGGATCCACTTCCAAGATGGTTCCCCACTTGGCAGAGATAGCTGGAAGACATGGCCTCTCTAGCACCAGAGGAGTTAGACCTCTTCCATGGTAGGTCAGGGCGCCAGTGTGAATGTCCCAGCTAGCAAAATGGAAGCTGCATGGCCTTCTATGGCCTGGCCTTGGAAGTCACATAAAACCACTTCCACTGTAGTCATAAGACCACCTAGGGGGAAGCCGGGATGGCTCAGTGGGTTAAGCGCTCACTTTGCAGCGCCGGGGACCAGGGATCGAATCCCGGCCCTGGCCCGTGCGGAACCATGTGCTGAACTGGGAGCTCCCCCAGTTCAGTTCTCTCTCTGTCTCTGTCTCGGTATCTCTCTCTCTCTGTCAAAAGTAAAAATAAATAAATAAATAAAAAGACCACCTAGGTTCAGGGAAGGAGACAGGGACCCACCTCTCAAGGAAAGAAGTGTCAAAAAATTTACAGCCGTGTTTTAAACTCACCACACTCTGGTAGGGAGTGATCTCTTCCTGGGGTAGGGAGAAATGTGAAGAGAGGGGACAAGTCCCACCATTCAGTGTTGACTTTGCCCTCATCCTCCTGTTCTCATCCTTGTGTTCAGCTGCCTGTTTTCTTCCTAAGTCTTTCCTGCTTTGTGGGGCAGAGTATGGGTGGGACCTGGGAGGATTCCAACCCATTTCTCTGGCTCCTTACCGCACACCCTCCTCATCTGAGCCCACCATCGTAATACCTGGGCTCTCTAAGGTCTGAGCTTCCTCCTCCAGGGTCCTGGGGATGAAGTCACTTACCTCCTGTCACTGTCCCCCTCTGCAGGCTCTTAAGAGAGCAGCTTCCTCCATGTCAGCCATTCCTGCTCACCTGCTTTCCATCTTCCCAGAATTTGCTAGAATCTCTTACCTACTCATGTGTCCTTTACCATTCTCTTTGCGCTAGAGGGTTTATTCCATTTTCTTTCTTTTTCTTTCTTCTTCTTCTTCTTTTTTTTTAAGATTTATTGTCTGAGAGAAGGTAAGGGGGAAGGAGGTGGAAGCGGGGGAGGCCCAGAGGAGTCTCCATAGTTGAACATCATCAGCTGTGACATGGTTTCATTCCACACAGGTGGGTGTGGGGCTGCGCAGGTGGCAACTGAACTGATGGCCTCCAAAACCTTCGCCACTAAGCCATCTTGGCGGTTACCAGTTGTGTCATAGTTTAGCATATGGGGTTGCATGGGCCAGGGCCAGGAAATCGGACCCTGGACCCCATGATTGCAAGGCAAGTGTTCAGCTGCTGAGTATCCCGGCATCCCTCCATTTTATTTCTTGACTGGGATTTTTTTTTTTTTTAAGATTTATTTTTATTGTTTTTGACAGAGAGAGAGAGAGAGAGAGATACAGAGACAGAGAGAAGGAGGAGGGACCAGAACAGTCTCCATAGTTGCACATCATTGGTTTTTCCACATAGTTTCATTCCACAGGTGGGCACGGGGCTGCACAGGGCAGGAACTGGGCCAGGGTCTTCACCCTAGTGAGACCTGAACTGAGGGCACTCCCCAGTTCAGCATATGGGTCCACTCGGGCCAGGGCCAGGATTTGATCCTCTGTCCCTGGGCCTGCAAAGTGAGTGCTTAACCCACTGAGCCATCCCAGCTTCCCTTGACTAGGATTTTAATGGCACTTCAGGAGAGAAAGGAGATTGGGACATGTGGACAACCTGACATGTTTAACAGGAAGCTGTGTTGTACTTTTTTTGGATAGATACATCTCTAAATTGTGTTATAATCTTCCGTGCCCTGTTAATGCTCTGTTAAGTAGCCCATTAACCATACTTAACCTATTTTTTTTAAGATTTATTTTATTGTTTGAGAAAAGGTAAGAGAGAGAGAAGGGGAAGGGCCCAGAGCAGTCTTCATAGTTGTTCATCATCTGCTGTGACATGGTTTCATTCCACACAGGTGGATGTGGGGCTGCACAGGCTAGGAACTGAACTGGGGGCAGTTCAGCATATGGGTTTTCCCTGACTGGGGTCGGGCTTTGATCCCCAGACCTCACAGTTAACAAGCAAATGCTCAACCTATTGAGCTATCCCGGCATTCCCAGTTGTTTGTTCGTTTGTTTTTGTAATTCAGCATCATCTTCATGAACATACATGTTTGCCTTGGAATTATTATGCTAAGTAGAGCTATTTGTTTCTCTGTGATGGGGACCCAGATCACTGTGATAAAATTCCTTAAACCTTTTCTCATGGTCATCCCTATCCCTGGCTGTCCCTTATTCCACCTATTTGTGGTGAGGGTGCCACATTACAGCACATGAACTTCTGAATTACTCCTTGTAAGTGACTAAGCCAGATGACTGTGCAGGTATCCCCCCACCAACCTGGCCCTGGCCCTTTCCTGCCCTTCCCCACTCCTCCCAGTGTTTGACCTTTGTGGGCTGTGGCCACCAGGCTCCATGTCCTCAAGCTTCCAGGTGGGTTTGGCCAATGACAGACCCTGCAGGAGATTACAGAGGAATGTTGGGGTGCTTTAACCCCTCTCCCCCAGCTTCCTCCCTTGCCAAGCCTCAGGTCAGCAGGGTCTGTGTTGTTTACCCTAAAACCACAACTGGTCCCAGCAGCCTTCTACAGCTCTGTCTAGGTTCTAGTAGTCACCCTCCCACAGGCCCCGGGTGACCTGTGACCCACTGCTGCTGCTGGCTCCAGGGCCTTCTCCTTCCCTTGTCCACCCCCTTGCCCTGCTCACTCTCTTGTTACAGTCATTCCTTAAGCTCTCCTTTGTCACCTGTGGAGTGTGTATCTGCTTCCTACGGGCACTCTTCTAACCATACAGAAACTTCTGATTTGTATCTAAAACAAGAATAGTCCCTGAGGGAGCCTGAGAGATTTTCCTGGGAGTCCTGTGTAGGGGCTCTGTGACAACTCTGGGCTACTTGGGGGCTTTTTAAAATTTACTCCCTGGTTTTTAACTATAATACATCGCAAAGGGCACTGGATTAGTGACTTCTTCACACGGGGAAATATTATTTATTGAAGTGTTTGGAAGAGGAAAATAAGCAAGTAACTAAAAGGAAACCAGGAAAGAGAATTTATGATGATTTTTAGAAAATAGATGACAGACTGGGAAACAGGTTCAGAAAAGGATTTAATACCTTCCTGGGTAACAGATCTTGCTGGGTCTTAAGGTAAAGTGGGCGTTTGGGGAATATCAGGCTGTATGTGGGTGGGATTTCCCCAGATGTGACATTAATTGTCCCTCAGATTGGACCCTCCAGCCACGCCTGTGTGCTTCCACGTCAGCAGCTTCTTTGATGCTTTTGCTCTGAGGAATAATGTGTACTTGTCTGTCTACTGGGTGAGGATAAACTGGTGCCCAGCCAGGCCCACAGCCTTACCCTGGTCACACCGCACACCCTGAGGAGCGCCTGGGGCCCCACTGCCCTGTGGCCACCTGAGGTTAGCCTGGGTGCTCTTTGGACTCACCTGCCTCCTCACTCTGCCAGCGGTCAGCCCTCAGTTCTGTTTAGTTTGCACACCCCTTTGAAGCACACGCTCTGTGCTTCTGGAAAAGGGAGACTCAAGAACTGTTTCTGGTCACCCATTTCCTGAAACACAGAAAGGAAACACTGCATAAATGCCTCTTAAAACAGACAACAGAAAGGGGCAGTGTCACTCTGGCTGGCAGGGGCTGCCATCGTGCTAGTTCACAGACCAGCGAGGCGAGGTGGCACGTGGGAGCTCAGGGCCCAGCCAGGGGCAGCCCAGCCACAGCTCTCGGGGTCCAGGGCTCCCCTGGCCACTCCAGCAGAGTCATAGACCCTCAGCCCTCCTGCGCAGGAGGAGAGGCCTGGGGGACATCACCCACGTCTCACAAGGAGGGGACTGGAGCCAGAGAAGTGGAGAGCTGCAGCTTCCTTATTTCTGATTCTTTGACCTCTAAGAATGTGGGGTGGTTTTTTTTCTTTTCTTTTTTAAATTTGGGGAGTGACAGCTGGGCCGTTAGAGACAGGCTTGTTAGCTTTTAACGCGTGATGGCTACCCTTGACTGATGTAGCCTTTATCATTTCAGCTTGTCCTCTTCCAGCCCACGCCACTCTGTGTCCACAGCCAAGTGAGCCCAGATGAGCACCGACCCCCCCACCCCTCGCGTCCCTCCTTGTGGCAGGAAATGAGACCCCAGGCCCCTTCCTGTTCACTCTTCCCCTGTAGATGCAATGCTAGGAGGCAGACATGCAGGGACATGCCAGAGGGCCAGCCCACAGCTTGATGGTGGAGGGCCCTACAGGGCTGGGGGAAGCTCGTGAGGCCTCTCTGCACAGTCCCTCCCACAGAGGGAAGTTCATGGTCTCTGCACTTCTGGGAGGGTGGATGGGGCCTGAGTGTGCAGAACGCCTGTGTAGTGTGGAAGCTCATGTCCTGTCCTGTCCTGTCCTGTCCAAGCTGTCTGTAGTTTGACCAGAGTATGCTGGAGGTTGGCCATTGCTAGGGTGGCTGCCACTAACCACAAGAAGAGGAAGGAATATTCAGCCCAGACATTTGAGCCAAGCCCAGTGCAGTCCTCAGCAAGATGTTGCAAGTTCCTAATCTGGACCCAGAGGCCAGGGAGTTTGAGCATCATCTGGAATCCAGAGTTGGCTGTTACCTCCAAACATAGATACCCTGAGTGGGACCTCCACCCGCCCCTCCCCCCACCAAGTGCCAGGGCCTCAGCAGCACCTCCAGCCCTAGTAGCTGTCCCTGGAAAGCCCAGCTGCCACCTCTCTATAAATGACCCTGTAGCAGCTGTGCTGAGTGAGCCACTTCCCTGGGGCGGGGCTAGGGCCCACCTTGTTCCCATTACACGCCAAACTGATGCAACCAGCTTTCAACAGACACTGCCAGGGAAGAAACACATTACAACAGCGTGCTACAGTACTTCCTCTGCCCATGCGGGAGGCTCGCTCACATCACAAAGAAGCACCTCTTCCCACCTCAGGACCGTGTGAGGCCTTTGAGTGGATCTACTTCTGCCCAACACAGTAAACCAGTGCCTCTCAGTCCTGGCTGCACATTACTGTTATCTAGGATACTAAAAAATATCAATGCCTGGGCCTTATCCTTACCCCAAAGATACTGACCAGATTGACCTGGATTTAAAAATAATAATAATAAGGTCTTTTTGTTGTTATTATTGAAGGATAACATACATGCAAAAAGAGAAAAAGCACAAACCATAAGTGCAAAGCTCAGTGAACTTTTACAAAGTGAACTTACTGGCAACCAGATCAAGAAACAGAACATCACCAGCATCCCCTCGTACTGCGAAGGGTAATCACCATTCTCAACTCTAACAGGATAACTTAGTTTTTTGCCTGTTTGGGGACCTTATATTATATTAATGGAATCATACAATATACGAGGGCTGTCCGGAAAGTATCCAGCCATGTAACCATTCTTGTTATACTGACAATGGCTGGATTTTTCCAGACGGCGCTCATGTATTCTTTCGTGTCTGGCATCTTCCACTCAATGCTGTGTTCATGAGATTCATCCAAACTGGTGCTTACACTTGTAGTTTGTTCATTCTCATTGCTATAGAGTTTCCACCATATGGATAGTCCTCAGTTTATCTGTCCATTCTAACTGTAGATGGACGTGTGAGTATTTGTATTGTTGTTTTCAGTTTGGGGTCATTATGACTACTGCTGCTATGAGCGTTTGAGTGGTGTCTGTGGGAGCACATTTGTATGCATTTCTGCTGGGTACATAAAATTGAAATAACTGGGCAAGTATGGATATGAGCATGCTCAGCTTTAGTGCCTTATGCCAATAACTTTCCAAAGTGACTACCAATTTACACACCCTCTAGCGATGTATAACAGTTCTGACTGTTTCACATCTTTGCCGACAATTGCTATTTTCTTTCTCATGTTAGCCATTTTGGTGGGTACTTAGTGGTATCATAATGTGGTTTTCATTTGCATTTCCCTGATGACTAATATAGTCAAGTAGCTTTTCAGATGTTTATTAGCCAGTTACATCCCCTTTGAAAAGTGTCTGTTGAAGTGTTTGGACATGAATGTTTTTAGGAACCTCCTTAGGTGACTCTAATGTGCAACCAAAGTTGAAAAGCATTTAACTAAACCGCAAGTTCGTATCTGCAGCTCTGTTTCTCGATACCGTGCCCTTGAACTTCGAGTATTTTGGATCTGATGAACTCCTGGACCTGGGGAAAGATAACCTTCACCCCCATGCACACCAAGATGAGCCTACCAGGAAGAAGCAAGAGATTGGAGCTGGAGTTCAGGCAGTTGAGAATCTTAGGGAATGTGGCCTCCACTCCAGAAGGGTCCAGGGAAGGCCTGTGGTAGCCACAGCTGCCACAGACATTTCCTGACCACAAAAATGACCCCTTGCTAGTGTCCTCAGAGCCCTAGGCTCTGGGGAGGACGTGGAGGGGACCCATGCCAGGTACTTCCCAGTTTCCAGGCCAGAATGAATGGGATATATAGCTCATGTGCGGGTTGTGGTCAGGCTGGGGACAGTGGAGCATGTGTTCCGGGGACCTGGGTGGGGCTGAGGGAGGCCTGCCTTCTGTGGCCTTTCTCCTGGGTGAAAGGACAGCTAGTAGGGCCCTCCCACATGGCGCAGGCCTGGCCAGCTCTTGAGTTCTGGTGAGTTGGCAAACTAGGCCCAGCCATTGTTTTCCTCACCTGTAACAGTCTCTTTTATCTTCTGCTCCTCACCTTGGAGGCCCTGCTCCAGAACCTTCCCTGGCCACCACCCCCCGCTACTTGAGCCCCCCTCTTCTGAGCCTCTGTAGCTCTTAGACTAAGAGCTACAGTGTGACTCCCGATTACACACCACCTCGCCCTCAGGCCCCTCTGTGTCGTCAGTGTTCATCTCATCCTGGCCTCTGGACTACAGCCTCATCCCAGGGGGACTGCTGGGCCCTCCTCTGTGGCATTTGGTAACTCCGTGACAACGGCCTTCAGCTTAAGAAGGAAGATGCAACAACAACACAAACCACAAACAGAGTCAGCATTTTCCTTCCCTCAGACTGGAGCTGTGCAGGCGTCAAGCAGAGCTGCCCCGTGTGGGCTCCTTGTGGGCACAGGTGCCACATGTCTGGTAGGCAAGGAGCCCTGTGTGGCGAGTCTTAGACCACCAGTGGGAGGCAGGATGCTGGTGCCTGACGGGGTGTGCATGAAAGCCCCTTGGGCAGTGGGGCTCTGAGCACCCTGATGGGGGGAGTTCACCACAGTGCTCAGAAGATGGGGGGTTGGGGGGTGCCATTGCCCATCCCACCTGCCCTTTGGAAAAAGCAGGGTTCACCTTATGTTGACTGAAGTCCTGCCAGCTGCATGTCCTGAGAAGAGGGACAAGGAGGCACACGGGCAAGGTGGACATTTTGGAGGCTGGTGAGCACAGAGCCAACTCTGGGCTCTCGTTTGTGCCCTATACCATGGACCCAGGCCCTTCTTGGAAATTGCCTGGGACAGAGGACATTTATGTCTGACAGCCTAAGTGCAGATGTTGGGGTTCCCTTGATTGGCCCAAATGGTAGCCTGAACCATTCAGTGACCAGAATGCTGTCGGAAGCCTAGAATAGTAACAGGAAGAACACTCTTTCCATCAGTGCCTGAGAGTTCCAGTTGCTTCACATTCTTGTTAACAACTGGAATTTTCTTTTTCATATTGGCCATCTGAGTCTCATAAATAAAAAAAAGAAGAAGAAGAAACCAGACTCCTCTCCATCCACTGAGCCTGCATCCCTCCCAGCCTCTCTCCTTTCTCCGGGGCCCTGACCCAGCAATCAGAGCCTTCACTTCTCTCAAAACTGGGTCTCTAACTCCACCTCTGCTGGCGCCTGCCGGGCAGCATTTGGCATGTCTCCATCTCCCTCATCTGGGCAGTGCTTCCCTCCACCTGCTTCCTGGGAAAGTAAAGCCATGGTGTCTGCCTCTCAGGCAGGGATTCTGGAAGGAGATGCCTCCCCTCTCCAACTCAACCACCCAGTTATTCAGCAAGCCCTGCCAGTGCCAGGCACCATGGGGTTCCACAGTGAACAAGATTCCCTGGTCCTGCTCTCATGAAACGCATAATCAAATAGGGAAGAAAGCTATCAATTGACACATGCTCATGTGATGGCAGCTGTGATAAGTGCGGCCACAGCCCAATAGCACACACACACCTGCAAACACCTTGTCCTTTGGGGCCCAGATCACGTGGCACCTCGTCTGTGCCACCTTTCCCAATGCTGCCCCCACACAACTGCATGGCCCTCTGGGCCCACAATAGCTTTGGGTATAACTGCTTCCCACAAAGGCTGAAATCCGAGAGCAGAGAGTAGAGACCAGACTCCACTCACCTGAGAGCCCCCTGCCCGTCACAGAGCCTGGTGTGTCAAAGGGGCTCAGCAGATGCATGTGAGTCCTGCCTGACTGAGCCAAAGTGTGTCAACGTCTCCAGGGGCTGCGAATCTACTGCTTTCTTTTTTTTTTTTAATAGCCTTTTGTTTCTTTTTAAAGGTAATTTGGGTTAGGTCGCACCCTGGTGACACAAATGGTTAAAATGGTAAATTGTGTTATGTGTATTTTACCACAATTGAAAAAAACATGATGCAAAAAATAAGTACAAAAAAGGTGAAAGGGGAGAAAGGTCCATATTATTGAGAAATAAAGGACAAAAGATTTGATTCAGATAGAATTGGATTTAAAAATAAGTAGTTTAGGGGAAGCCGGGATGGCTCAGTGGGTTAGTCACTCACTTTGCAGCGCCGGGGACTGAGGATCAAATCCCGGCCCCGGCCCGTGCGGACCCATATGCTGAACTGGGGAGTTCCCCCAATTCAGTTCTCTCTCTGTCTCTGTACCTCTCTCTCTCTCTCTCTCTCTGTCAAAAACAATAAAAAAATAAAAATAAAAATAAAAAAAATAAGTAGTTTGGATTAGGGAAATGCAAATCAAAACCACAATGAGATACTACTTCACACTTTTAGGATGGCTATTATAAAAAAAAAAGAAAGAAAATAACAAGTGTTGGTGAGAATGTGGAGAAATTGAAATCCTTGTACATTGCTTATAGGATTGTAAATGGTACAGTCACTGTGGAAAATGGTATGGGGTTTTGGCCAAAAATTAAACATGGGATTACCACATGACCCAGCAATTCCACTTCTTGGTATATATCCAAAAGAATTAAAAGAAGGGACTCAAAGAGATATTTTTGCAGCTATGTTCACATCAGCTATTCACAATAGTCCAAATGTGGAAACAATCCAAATATACATTGCCAGATGAATGGAATACATGCACACAAAGGTATATTATTCAACCTTAAAAAGGACTGAAATTCTGCCACACGCCACTACATGGATAAACCTTGTAAACATAATGCCAAGAAGTTAAATAAGGGGAAGCCGGGATGGCTCAGTGGGTTGGGCGCTCACTTTGTAGCGCTGGGGACCAGAGATCGAGTCCCGGCCCCGGCCCATGCGGATCCATGTGCTGAACTGGGGAATTCCCCCAGTTCTGTTCTCTCTCGGTTTCTGTATCTCTATCTCTCTATCTCTCTCTGTCAAAAACAAATAAATAAATTAAAGCTTTAAAAAAAAAAGAAGTTAAATAAGCCAGACAACAAAAAAGAACAAATATTGTGTGATTCCACTCATATGAGGTACCTAAGGTAGTCATATTAACACAGAGACAGAAAGTAGAATGGTGATTGCCAGCAACTGGTAGTAGCAGAAATCAGTAATTAGTTTAATGTATTTGGAGTTTATGTTGAGGGTGACAAAAAAAATCTGTAGCTGTATGGTAGTGATGGAAGCACAGCAAAGCGAGTGTAAAATAAGGCCATTGAATCACAAATCTAAGGATTGTTAAAATCATAAATTTTTGTGGAGGGAAGCTGGGATGGCTCAGCGGGTTAAGAGCTTACTTTGCAGCCCCATGGACTGAGGACCAAATCCCAGCCCCGGCCCGTGCGAACCCATATGCTGAACTGAGATGTGCTTCCCATGTGGGAGGCCACCAGCCCACTTTCCGCCCTTTACTGCCCTCGCCCACCTGTGTGGATTGAAACCATGTCAAAAACTGATGACATACAACTGTGGAGACTGCTCTGGGCTCACCCCCTTCTCTGTGTCTCTCTGTCTCTGTCTCTCTGTCAAAAAAAAATTAAAAAATAAAGCAGTAAATTTTTATAAAGATTTTATTTTATTATTTTGAGAGAAGGCGAGGGAGAGAGAAGAGGGGAGGTGGGCAGAGCAATCTCCATAGTTGTACATCATTAGTTGTGACATGGTTTCATTCCACACAGGTGGATGTGGGGCCACCCAGGGTGTGAACCGAACTGGGGGCCTCCCATATGGGAGGCGAGAACCCTCACCATGGTGTCTTCTCAGCGGTTACCAGTTGTGCTGCAGTTCAGCACATGGAGTTGCATGGGTGGGGACCAGGAATCGATCCCCAGACCTCATGATTACAGGCAAGTGCTCAACCGCTGAGCTATCCCAGCAGCCCCTAAAATGGTAAATTTTATGTTATGTATATTTTACCACGATAAATATGTAATTTGGGTATAGTATGGACATGTTACAAACTATTGGTAAGCACAAGGGGAGATAATTTAAATCATTCAGAATCTGATCAGCTAGAGACAGCCACTGTAAAAAATTCCGTGTGTATCTTTCTATTCCTTCCTTGTCCTCTTGCAGAAGAAAGAATGTATGTGTGTGCATATGTGTATATCTATCTGTTTTTGGAGGATCTCCATCTCTCTTCCTCCTATAGAGAAAATCTTCTCACATCTATCTCTCAGCTGTTCCCATTGAGGCTGTTTCCTCCCCTCGAACAATCCAGAACAGGTATATCCTGGTCTGGACACCAATCCTCAGAACAATTTCTCACACCTCATTCCACTCCTTTGCACCTCTGTGGTTGTACTTCTCTGAAAATGCCCATTTCTTCTTTGTGTCTGAAATGTGGTGCTGCTAATATGTCAGAAGGTGTGCAGTAAATGGTGATCTTAGATATGCCCATGGGACGATATCAGCTCTGGACAATGCAGTCATTGTGGTGGCTCTAGTGAAGGCTACTGACAACTAAGCTCCTAAGTCTGCTGGTCCAGATTGCACTTGGCCCAGGTCTCCTTGGTGTCCTTGCCTCTTGGAACTGGTGCTGTGCCTCACGTTATCCCTGATAATGATTGATCCTAGCTCCCAGAGCCAGCTTCTGCAGGCTGTCAGGAGCCTGTGACCTCATGTCCCAGAGAGCAGACCCGCCTTGTCCTCTGTGAGGGAGTTTGGGGAGGAGTGAGGGCCTCTCCCTTTTCTCCAGCCTCTGACCCCTGCTGGGCCCTGGGAGGAGCAGCCACTTCCTTTTTTCCTCCCTGAGAAGTGGGCCTCCTCTTTCATCCCAGGCACCACTCTGCCCAGGAAGGCAGTAAGGCAGCAGGACTGAGCCAAGCTATCAGACAGGGGCTGCCTCCATCACGTGGGCTCTAGGGGTCCTGCTGGCTCCTGGTCTCCACTGCCACCACGCCAGCCCCAGAGCCATGCCACAGCTGTCGTACCCTATGAGGTGACTGCCAGGCCCTCACATTTGGGCTCTTTTCACAGCTTTGCCACCTGGTCCCAGAGCCAGGGCATAGCTAGCTTCATTGGCAGCAAGAGGTGAAGCAGGAGGCCACAGCCACTCAGGTGAGCGAAGTTCATGTCCGTGCCCACCGGTTAGAGACAGCCTCCAAATCCAGCCAAAGACATGAGACCCTTCTTTCTTGCCTTTGAGGCTTCCACAGAGGGTTTATTTAAGGAACTTTACAGCCCAGTCCTGAGAAGATTATCTTTTTATTGCGACTTGATTAATGATTGATCAAAAACTGATACTAGAAACACTAAAGAACAAATTTGCCCTAGAGATTAGGAAATGTCTACATCTGCCAGGCTTGGGGACTTGCCCACCTGCTCCCTCCAAGGTCAGACCAGGACAGGGTACATTGGAAGACTCACCCCACCCACAGTCACACACACACACACACACACACACACACACAGGAAAAAAAAGATATAAATCCTTTTAGAAATTAGACAGGCTATGAATTAAAAATAAATGGAGTAAGGGAGAGAGCCAAAGGACCTGAAGGCTCTTAGTAGAAAATTTTTTTCTTGCTTTGTTTCCATTAATGCCTATTACAAATTAGCATCTGAAAGGGAAATTTGGAGTGTGGGGAAGAGCTGTATAAAGTCTATGACTTGCTTCCTACAGACCTCCAGTCCCAAAGAACCGACGCCTGAAATGTGTCCAGCACCAGGCGGGGGAGGGCCAGGGAGGCCAAAGTCCCACAAGCACTTGTGGGGAGAGCCGGGAAAGGGCGTGGGCTGTGCCCCAGCTGTGCTCCAGCTGTTCTGATGTTCTCTGAGGCTGGAGCTGCCCCAGAGGGCTCCACTGTCACCTCAGAGTCACTGAGGGGGATGCTAGCATAGCTCAGCAGGCTGAGAGCTTGCCTTACAACCAAGAGGTCTGGGGATTGAATCTTGGCCCTGGTCTGTGCAAACCCATGTGCTGAACTGTGGCGCAACTGCTCACCAGGATGGCTCAGTGACAAAGGTCCTCGTCTCCTATGTGGGAGGCCCATAGTTTGGTTCCTGCCCCACGCGGCCCCACATCCACCTGTGTGGAATGAAACTATGTCGCAACTGATGGTGTACAACTATGGAGACTGATCTGGGACCTTCCCCTACAACCTTCCCCTCCCCCCCTCCCCACCCCACCCCGCTCTCTCTCTCTCAGCTCCCCTCAAACAATAAAATGAAATAAAATAAAATAAAAGAATCAGTGAAAGCCCCCAACCTACCACCCCAGAGACTGGGGAGCCAAGAATCTTGCATTTTAACAACCTCACCCACAGGGGTTCAGCCAGTCCCCACGCGCTGAGAGCCCCAGGGAGCAAGGTGCTGGCTGGGACACTTTTTTCCTTGCCCCTTAGCTTTTCTGTGGTGCCTTGGGGCATGGAGAGTTGGCAGAGCTGCTTCTAAATGGAAACTGGAAAATGAAACTGTAAATCACAGGCTGGAAACCCCAGGTGCTGGGGGTTCCTTTTCCACAGGGAGAGTCACCCAGGGAGAAGGAAGCAGGGAGCGGGAAGAAGCATGTTTAGTGAAGGCCACAAGGATGTTCCAGAAGCAGCCTGGTGGGTGGGCACACCAACACCAACGCAGAACCATGCTGGCAGCGAGGGCCGCATGCTGCACCTTCTTCCTCTGAGGCTGGCCAGCTCGCTGTCACCCCTGGGAGGGTGGGCTTCCTCCCGAGGAAGAGCTAATTTCACATTTTCAAGGGTACTTTAGGAAGGGCCTTGGCTCTTGGTTCATCTTAAAATGTTTCTAAGAATTAAGTATTTCAAACACCAGCACCTCCTTCCCTACCGGCTGCCTTCACCCCGTGACCTGCTAGGGCTCTCCCACATGCACACGCAGGACCGTAGTGAGAAAGACAGGTACTTGAGCTTAGCTGAAGATCAAAGATCAAAGTCCTCCAGTCCTCCTCTCTTCTAGTCTCCCCAGCATGTGTGCGCACACACACACACACACACACTCACACACTCACCCAGGCAGAAACAACAAAAGCAGCTGCTAGCAAAGGCACCTTTAAGGGTACCAGCAGAGCATCTTTTATGGAAGTTGATTCTGAAGGGACTGGAATGCAAGGGAGAGGAAGGCAGTGGGGAAGGAGCCAAGAACTGTCCCCACCCCCTTAACTTCAGCCATCTCTCCATTCCTCAGGAAACGGCTGTCCTAACCCCCCAATCCCACGCACTCCTCCTTTGATTAAGACCCTGAAGGTGCACCCTCATAGCACCCTGTGTCTTTCAGCTATCTGTGTGATTATTTGCCTGATGTCTGTCTCCCTCATGAACTCTGCTGCAAGGCCCAGAATCTGGTCTGTGTTGCTCACTCTTGGGTCCTCTGTGCTTGGAATAGCACCAGACACAGGGTAGATGCACAAAAGAGTGTGTGTTCAATGAGTGAGGGTGACCTGAACAGCCCAAGAGGAGGACAGCGCCCCAGTGAGGGACCTGTGCCCCCCACTGTTCCTCAGTGTCCAGGCCATGCCCCAGCCCCTTGGAGCACCTTCAGTTGAGGATGTGGTGGACAGATGCCCCAGCTCTGCTGCCCACAGTCTCCAGACCCCAGCTCATGCAATGCTTGGACTGTCCCAGTGTGTGTAGGGGTTTCTGAGGCCCACAGGCTCAGCAGGGGAAGTGGGGGGCATAAGGAGGGTGTCCTATGGCACATCCTCCACAGCCCTAACTTTGCTTCCCTCTGACTGATGGGCTAACATGGCTTCTTCCAGACAGGCCAGGCCCCTGGCTCCCTGGGCTGCCCAGAGAAGAAAGGCCCAGCCTGTGGGTCAAGAGACAAGCTGGGTGGGGGTGACAGCAATAACAAAGAAGGGGGGCAGATGAATGCTGGTGGACAGGGGAAGCAGCCCTGACTTCAGGCCCCACTCCACCCTTGAGTCTCCTCAGCCCCACCTTCTCATCTGTAAATGGGACTTGTTCTGCTGTGTGTGCTTTGAAAGGCAATATAGCAGAAGATAATAGGGCAGAGTTTGAAAATGGGCTGTCTGGGATAAAAACCCAGCTCTGTTATTCACGGGCTCTGTGACCTTTGAGACAATCACTGAATCCCTCTGCCTTGTTTTTCTCTTCTGTAAAATGGGATCATCTGTAGCAGGTTCTATGAATTAATTTATGTTCCTGACACATCCTGAGAGCTCAGTCATCGTCAGCTGCTGTTTCCTTAGCCAGACTTGTAAGGAGGGTCCAACAAGATGGCAAATGTGAGCCCAGTTCCAGAATCGAAGGTGCTGAACAAACATGACGAAAAAGTGTTATTTTGGAAATACTGAAGGCACAGTTTCCCTCCCACATTTGGGGTGGGGCAACAGTTTTACTTATTTAATGTTAAGCTAGAAGATGCACCAAAGGGAGGTGAAAAACTGAAACCGCCGACCGTTTGAACTGTAGGCTGCACCGAAAGCATGTGTGGCCTGTGCAGATGGGGAGGGCCTGGGCAGGCCCACTTCCTCCCTATGTGCCAGGGGTCTTCCTCATATGAGCCGCTTCCCAAGGCTGCAGGAAGTGGGTCAGGAACACTTCAGGGTGTGTGCGGGTAGCCTGGACAGGGGTCAGCAGCTGCCAGGATGAAAACAGCCTTCGAGGTCCTTGCTGGGTCCTGAGGCTGCCTGTGCAGTAGCCCCTGCCCTCTCTCCCAGACTTTTCTCTCTTAAGGTTGCAAGTATTGTACAAAAGGCATCCAGCCCAAGAGAGGCAGGCTGGAGAGGAGAACCAAATATTTTCTCAAAGGAAATGCAATTGTGGTTTTGAGACATTCATGTGACAACTGTGGTTGGCGTTTCCCAGGGTTCTCAGAGGTGAATGCAGGGTCAGCACCATGTCACCAAATAAGGTTCACCAGTGACCTTAGCAACAGGCTTGCTGCCCATTGGCTGCTACTGTTGTCACCTGCCAATGTGGCCTCCCAGAGGCCCGTCCTGACACTGGGCAGAAGCTCCCACATGTGCACAGATCCAGCTGCTCCCTGTTGCAAATCACTGTCCTTTGAAGCAGCTGCAAATAGGTAGAGAGAGAGAGAGCTATGGGCAAAGGTGCCACGGGGGCAGGACTGCCTGGGTACCATGTTTCAAAGTCCACCTGGCCAGCACTTCACTGTGTCCTCATACAGCACCAAATCAACTCCAACTTGGTGGCCTGGTCTCAACTTGCCAAGGTGAGCTGTCGCCCTCACCCTCCACCATGTCCTGGCTGTCCTCCTTAGAACTCCATAGTTCTGCTCATTCCTCCTTTGTGCAGGCACTCTGCTAAGCACCTTCTACACGTGATCTCTTTTAAATCTCTCAACAACCCTGTGAGTCCGTTAGCTCCATTCTACAGATGAGGAAACTGAGGCCAAAGGAAGTCACGTAACTGGTTCAAGTTTGCACCAGTATGGAGGGAAGCCACAATTTAAACCCAGTTTAAACGGATCCAGATCCCACACTATTAACTGTTGTACTATACTGCCAGTCACTCGGCACAGGGTTGGGGTGAGGATTGCACAGTGACTTATGTACAGGAAGCTAGTGCAAAGTGGTGGCTTGCCCGGCAGTACACCTTGGCACCTGTGGGCCTGGCACCTGCTAGGCGTGTTCTAAGCAGCTTGCACGTGCCTCTCCCATGGAGTATGCTGCTGAAACAGTGAGGTCTGTGGGCCAGACTTCTCTGTGTCTCTCGTATTTGGTTTCCACTTCCTCATTCTCAACCTCCTCCCATCCCCACCCAACTGCTTCACTGAGGGAAGGAGACCAGAGAGGAGTCTGCTGAGAGGCCCCAGCCTATGGGTGCTGAGAGGCCCCAGCCTATGGGTGCTGAGGGTGAGGGCAGGGTGACTGGGCTACAGGGGATGAGGTTCTGAAGATAGAGGGTGGGCGAGTCAAACTGCAAAGTCAGGCATACTGCCTTTCCTCTGCCGCAGACAATGTTGGAGCGTTACAGCACTGTTTCTCTGAGAAACCTTTGCAGAATTAAAAAGTACTTAAGTGATCTGGTAAAGATGAAAATACACCTGTCCCAGGGATGCCAGGATAGCTCAGTGGTTGAGAGCACTTGCCTCACAATTGTGAGGTCTGAGGTTCGATTCCCAGCCCTGGCCCGTGCAATCCCATATGCTGAACTGCGGTGCAACTGGTAACCACCAGGATGGCTCAGGAGTGAAGGTTCTCACCTCCCATGCAGGAGCTCTCCTGGTTCAGTTCCCGTTCTGCCCAATCCCACATCCACCTGTCTAGAATGAAACCATGTCACAACTAATGACGTACAACTATGGAGACTGCTCTGGGCCCTCCCCCTTCTCTCTTTCTCTGCCTCTCACTTTCTCTCAAACAATAAAATAAATCTTAAAAAGAATACACCTTTCTTATAACCCAGTAGCCCCACTCCTCTGAATCTTCTCTAACCAAGCTCCTACCCATGTGCATCACAATATCCTCAGTGCACCAGGAAGAGTCCAAAAGCCTGTCACCACTAGAGAATACAAATAAATTGTGCAATGTTCCTGCAGTGAAAATGAATGAACCAGAGAGACTTGCAATAACTATAATAGTGTATAACAATATCATCATAATGGATGACTCTTACCAACATAATGTTAAGTGAAACACATGAAAGAATACATATATAATTTCTTTCATGAAAAGTGTAATGACTGGAAAAACTGGACGTGTATTAAGGGTACACACCAAGGAGGTAAACCTATAAAAAACACAGAAATTATTATTATAAAAATCAGGCTTGTTGTGGCCACAGTAGAGGGCTGAGTTATGATTAGGAGGGAGGCACAAAGTCTTTAAAGATGTTGGCATTGTTTTATCTGTGGACCTGGTGGTGGTCATACAAATATTTGCTTTATATTTTATACTTATTAAACTGAATACATGTTTTGTGCATTTTCTGCATAGTTATTATTTCACAATAAGAAATGCAATTGTGTGTATGTCAGCTCCAGCACTGAGCAGTGCACTGAACGAACCCTCTTTCGGAGCAGCACTCAAGAGTGGCACACAACCACAACTGTTGCGCAGCTTGAGGAGCCTTGGAGGGGACGGAAGATAAAGACTAGTCTGCAGTTCAGGAGGAGAGGACAACTTTGGCGTGTCTCTGCAGCCAGCAAAGATCAGCCAGTGTTGGTGGAGACAGGCTGGAAGACACCACGGTCAAGGCCTCTCTGGACTTGAGGGGATATGAAAGGCAGAGGACACATGCAGATGACCATGTCTGAGACCCAGTCCCCTTGTCCCCCATAGAGTGTTAATTCAGCTGGAGTTCCCATCCCAGGATCCCCTCTTCAGATATGCCTGCATTTGTTGATTATCTGCCATTATGCCTGGCCCCTTCAGGATACAAGGAAGAAAATAGCCTTCAGCAGAACCTGGGATGGGATCCTCTGAAATATATCATAAGGAATCTAAGGTCACAGGATGAGCTTTCCTGACTGTCCCCTAGGGGGCTGGTGTTTCTAATATTGCAAGCTTGTTTTATTAATCCTTATTCCTCTAGCCTAAAATCAGCCAAGCTTGACAGTTAATAAATGTTTGTTGTGGGATAAGCCGGGATGGCTCAGTTCGTTAAGCACTCACTTTGCAGCCCCGGGGACCGAGGATCAAATCCTGGCCCCGGTCCGTGTGGACCCATATTCTGAACTGGGGAGTACCCCAGTTCAGTTCTCACCGGGGTGAGACCCCGGCCCAGTTCCTGCCCTGTGCAGCCCCACGCCCACCTGTGGAATGAAACTATGTGGAAAAACCAATGATGTGCAACTATGGAGACGTACTGGGCCCTCCTCCTTCTCTCTGTCTCTGTATCTCTCTCTCTCTCTCTCTGTCAAAAACAATAAAAATAAATCTTTAAAAAATAAAATAAAATAAATGTTTGTCGTTTGAGCAAGTGTGTAAAGTGTATGCTATAGAGCAGGGGTCCCCAACCCCCAGGACACAGATTGGTACAGGTCCATGGCCTGTTAGGAACTGAGCCACACAGCAGGAGGTGAGTGGTGGGCAGGGTGTGGGGGGTGGGGTGGAGGGGGGTCAGAAGGGCAAAGCTTCATGTGTATTTACAGCCGCTCCCCATTGCTTGCATTACCACCTGAGCTCCACCTCCTGTCAGATCAGCAGAGACGTTAGATTCTCATAAGAGTGTGAACCCTATTGTGAATTTTGAATGTGCATTTCCCCAGCCTCCCCCACAACCCTCTGTGGAAAAATTATCTTCCACAAAACCAGTCCCTAGTGCCAAAAAGCCTGAGGATCACAGCTACAGAGTGTAAGTCCTTATCTGGTCCCAGACAGCCTACCAGGCTCCCTGCTGCTCTGGTCTGTTTCTAGAGAGCAGCTTCCTCGGTGGGTGCCCAGGGCTGCTGCCCACTGGCAACCTATCGTATTAAAGATGGCCCTTCATTTTCTTCTCCAAGCTCAATAGCATCAGTTTCCATGATTGTTTTATAGCCCTCAGTATTCTGGATATCCAGTCTGGAGAGGCAACAAAAGCATCCAGATGTGGTCTGAACAGGCAGAACCGTGGTGCAGATGGAAAACTTGGGTTTGTTTGTGTGCTTTGATGTATTTGAGCTGTGATAGTGACAGCTGCTGGCATGGCCTCCAAGCCAGTAGGAAGGTTTGGGGTTGCTTCTGATCATCTCTCTTCCTTTGGTGTCCTGACAGCCTTCCCCCTGGTTACTTTTTTGATGTATATCTCCATGCAGTAGTCCTTGTCAGCAGTGCTATATTTCTCCTCAGCTCTCCTGGAGACTCACTGAGCGCTACCTTGTGTTAGGCCCTCTATAGATGTAGCTCCTATCATTTACTTTGTTTTATTATTTGAATGAGCAATCATGAATTCAGTATCATTAACCGGGGGTGCATCAGTCACAGCTAGGTGCCAGAATGTGAACAGAATAGGCCTGTCTCTGCTCCCCAGAGGTCCCAGACACTCTGGGAAGACACGTTGACTGAATGATAAGTGCTGATTGAACTCACTGTGACCACCACCACCACCATGAGACATTTATTGGGTGCTCTGTGTGTGCTCAACTCGGGACACATCGTCCCTGCTCTCCAGTGCTGCGGTTGGGAGGTGACCAAGGACACCACCGTGAGAGTGAAAAACCCTGGACTTGGAGTGAACTGACTAGAGTTCAAGTCCTAACTCTGCCACAAACCCACTGTGTGACCACGGATGAGTTAATGACCTCTCTGAGCCTCAGTTATCAGTGAAATGGGGATATCAGTACATCCTCAGAGGCAAGAGGGGATCAAATATAGTCACCACACTGCACAGCTCTATTCACAGTTCAGTCCATGTGGTTGCTGGTTGCCTGGAATTAAATGAGATCACTTAGGTTGTATGACCTGAAGTTAGCAATCAATAAATGGCAGCTATTGTTATGTACAAGTTAGAAGGAAGCCAGGGTCATTGCAGGCCAGCAGGCAGCACAGGATTTAGCCCGGCTTTGTTCTTCAAGGAAGGGCAGGTCTCTGAGAAGTGCAGGCTGTGATGCAGGCAAATGCCAGGAGGCAGGGACTCCCAGGGCAGGTATGGGAAGAACCAGGCTGGTGAGGAAGGTGTCTCGACCTCAAGGCCCGAGTAAGTACTTTTCTAGGAAAGACAAACCACTAGAAGCGGGGCATATAGCAGAGGTGGATGAGACTAAGGTAAATACTTTAATTGTTGAGCTGCAAAGAATCTTAGAGAGCATCGTGTCCAGCGTCTTCTCTCACCAGGTCCCACAGCAAGGGCCGGGGCCAGGACTCACGCCTGTGCAGAACCCAGCTCAAACGACTCCTCCAGCCCAGTTTGTGGCCCCACATAAGGAAGTTCCTGGCACATTTCATACACACATATACATATACCGGTATACATATTCTAACTATAAAAATCATTATAGGGCACTTTTAAGTTTTAGAAATGTAAAGAAGAAAATATAATCACCTGTAATCCAGCATCAAAAGTAATCAGTCACCATTAGTATTCTGATGCATTTCTTCCAGTGAGTATTCCACATAAAATTATACATTATTTATTAATATTAGATTGGAATTGTATTGTGGGTTGTTTCCTGTTCCATCTTTTCCCTGTAAAATGGTGAGTGTTTTATGAAAGGAGAGAGAGAAAGAAACTCTAGAAAACTATCCTTAGCAAAAAAAGAAAAAACGTGCAAAACCACAGACTGCAGTGGTTGGGAGGACGTCCTGAGGCTGCAGGGTGGCTCTGTCGCACATCCGGTGTGAGCTCCGAGGCAGTGGCTCTTTCTCTTTTCTCCTAGCCAGGCTGCAGCCTCCTACCTGCAGGCAGGACAGACTGATGAGTGTGCACGCACCCTTCCTTCCCCGACAGGATGTGTGGTCATCCTCTCCTCCAAAGGCATGTGGGGTTATGATCGCTACTATTTATTAACAGCAGCAGCATCTCAGTCTGTGCAGCACATTATCTCAGGTGTTGTCTTACCCGAGACTCACACACCCTATGAGGCAGGTAAGACAAAAGTTGTTATGCGCATTGTACAGATGGAGAAACTGAGGCTACAGACGGTCTGGTGGTTTATTTGAGGCAGCACAGCTAGCAAGTGGCAGAGCTGGGACTTGACACAGATCTGGCTGACATCCAATTTAGTGATTTGCCCTCTAAACTTTTTCATTCTCTAGTCTTATCTTTTCTTGAAGTAACCTGGGGCCCCTTAGTGAGGCCAAGGACTGTGTGCAAAGGACACAAAACCCTGCCCTGGGAGTCTGAAGCCAGGCCCCCCAGGCCCCCCAGGCCCCAATTAGATGGGCTGGTGGCCTGATCTTCCAGGCTGGCTCAGGGAGGGGGTTAAGGCGGCCGTCGTTGCCTGTAGACATGTCCAGCAGAGGTGCTATTCTGCAGGCATCATTCTTGACCCACCCAAGTCATGGAGGCCCACTCCCTACCCAGCGCTCAGGCATCTCAGTGCCTCCCAGAACAAATGGGGTCTCTCACAGAGGGGCAGCAGGGCTCTGTGAGGCTGACACTGACCAAGGGGTTTGGGGCCGCTGCATCCCCCTGCTGTTTTCTCTGTTGCTGCTATAACAAATGACCATAAGCCAAATCGATTAAGACAACACAGATTTATTATTTTATAGTTCTGTAGGTCAGCAGTCCAAAATGGGTCTCACTGGATGAATGTCAAGGTGTCAACAGGGCTGTATTCCTTTCTGGGGGTTCTAGTGGAGCTTCCTTGCTCTTTCCACCTTGTAGAGGCCCCTGCCTGCCTGGGCTTGTGGCCCCTTGCTTCATCTTCAAAGCCAGCAAGGCAAGGCTGGTCAAGTCTTTCACACAATGCCATCTCTCTGGTTCTGATTCTCTGCCTCCTTCTTTCCCATGTAAGGACCCTTGCGATTACGTAGCTGCACCCTTGCAGAAAACGCCAGAGAATCTATTTTAAGGTCAACCTAAATTCCATCTGCAAGCCTTAAGTCCCCATTGCCATGTAACAGCATAGTCACAGATTCCATGCATTAGAATGGGACATCTTTGTTCTACCATGGACCATTCTGCCTATTCTTCAGGCATAGACTGGGGGCTGGGCCAGACCATTATCAGGATGTGGTGGCCACTGTCAGAGTAGGCTGACCAGACATACATTTGAAACAGGACAGAAAACTATGGTACTGTCCCATTTCAAACAGTATGTCTGGTCAGCCTACTGACACCTCGAAGTCAGCCCAGTGAGACGAGGCTGACCTTACATGCCATTTGAAACGGAACAGCACCATTATTTTCTGTTCTGTTTAAAATGGTACATCTGGTCAGCCTATGTCAGAGGTCCTTTCTGTCCAGGTTCCCTCCCACCTGCTTGCTCCTCACTCAGCTCAACCTGTCCTGGCCTCCTCTTCTCCCATCCTCTGCTCCCAGTCTTAGGTAGAGAGGAGATGGGCAGGAAGCACCAGTGGGTGTGGACCCAGAGGAGAGAGATACACGGCTGGAGGCACTGGGGCTGTAGGAGACTCTGGGGGTTCTGAGCACTTCCCACTCAGACCCTCCCTGCACTTTCCAAGGACTGGGGCCTGAGCCTAGCCTCTGAGGACTTGGCCATGGAGGCCTAAGGGTCACTCCAGCGCCTGAGGGGCAGGCAGCCAAGTATTGGCGTCTCCACCACTGCATGCCTGGCTGCCCATGACAGCCAGCATTCATCGGGTCCCTTTCCTCAGGTGATGACTGCCTGTCTGCCGTCCTCCTTTCCTCTCTTCTGGGCTGCTTGGTGAGGGCCTTGGGAATCTAAGGCCTAGCAGGAGGGCCTGTGGGCAGCAAGAGACAGAGGAGCTGGTGAAGGGCTTTGGCCCTCCAAGTCGGGTCACCAACTTGCCTCAGTTCGTCCAGGACTTTCTCAGCTTTAACCCTGAAAATCCCACCTCCCCAGAGACGGCACAGTCCTGAGCAAGGCCCTTTGCACCTCCTAATCTGTTCTAGATTACCTCTGCAGCCTGGCCAGCGGGGCCTTTGGACTCTGGGATGCCAACTTCTGCACAGTATCTGGGCAAAGACAAACCTGGGGGCTGAGGCAGGGCCTCAAGCCAGTGCTAGGGAAGGATACAGACTTCTTCTTACAGTGTTCTCAGCAGAGGCGTCCCTTGTGAAGACTATGCCTATGTCTGCATGGGACAGAGCTCCTAGAAAAATTGTATTTGCACTTGCATCTCTAAAATTTTAACAGCCAATTACTTCTAGGTGGTATGCTGCAGGTGAGTTTAATGTTTCTATTTACTCATTTGTATTCTTACTTTGTGCAATTAAACCATGTTTCTTTTACTCCTGTACATTTTTAATAAAAGAAACTAATTAACAACTTAGCCTTCCATCTCCAGCAGTTTTGCTGAGGGACACAGGTGGGACACAGTGGTCCTTGCTCTGTAGACTTTGGCCCTGGCTACTGGTTGGCCATGGCCCTTTCTGCAGGGGCAGAGGAAGTTACCACTCACTCTGTGCCCTCCCTGCCTCTCAGCCTGTTTCCCTGCACCCCAGAGTCCAGCCTGGCTTGGCCCCCTGAGAAGGACTTAGAGAAGGCAGGTGGGCAGTGTGCAGAGCAAGTAAGCAGGTGCTGCCTACAGGGTGTTGCTGACCCAGGTTTTGCAGGAGATGCTCTCAAGTTGCCAGCCTGCCCGAGCACTGGGAGAACGTGAAGGAGGTGAGCTGCTTGCTCCAGGGAAGCCTGGTTAGAGAGCTTGGGTCCCCCATAGTCCACATGGGGTATAGGAGACAGGAAGGGGACAGGCACTGATGTAAAACTCCACTTGGGTAAGAGGTCCCCAGGGTCACATTGCACGTGTCTCAGTATGGCCAGAGACCAAAAATGGGGATCTCCCCCATGACCTGAGGCAGGTCCCCCACATGGAGGCAGATGGTCTCCTGGGCTGAGTGAGGTTTTTGGCTACTTGACAGTTCATGACAGAAGTGTAGTGATGAACAGTCACCTGGCTCTTCTGAATCTTGGGAAGTTGTACACCCCTCCAGGCCTTGCTCTCTGCCCCACCTGTGCTCGTATCCCCTATAGGAGAATGCCAGACTCCCACACTTGCAGGCCTAGCCCTCACCATGGCTCTTAGCTTCCTGACTTCCAGCTCCTCTTCCCATCCTGGCAAGTGCAGAAAGAGCACTGGGAGGGGAGCCCTGCATCCCCAGGAGACAGCCACCCTCCTTCACCTCTTGCAGCCAAGGTCAGCCACCCCCACCAGTCCCCCATCACCCTGGTGTGGCCAACATGACAGGACTCCTTGATTTGTTCTTAGTTTTAAAAAAGTACTTGCTCTTCTGGCCTAATGACTCTCCCAAACACCACCTCTGTGTTCACACGATTTCCTTGTTCCATGAAGCCAGCTTTCTCAGGGCAGCCTGGCACAGCATTCGCCATGCCCTGGGACTCATGTGGCCTGGACCTTCTCTCCTGAACTCAGATCCCAGGCATATCCCTTCGCCTCTCTGAGCAAAGGTATGGCTGAGTAGTTTTAACTGCTGTGGAAGAGCCCACTGTTTCTGCCCTAATTCTGGGCCGATTCCAGGTTGAGAGTATGAGGGAGAAGTGGTAGCAGAACTGGACAGCCTACATCCACCTGGCTTTTACAGAAAACCAGAGGGCAGAAACAGAGAAGGGCACTTAGGCCAATGTAAGGCATTTGGCCAGAAATAGAAGTGAGGGCCTCACCCAGGCTGCCTCTCAGCTGGGTCTACAGGGTGTGGGAGGACCTTCCCTGAAGGAAGTCTGCAAATGAGTCTGAGCACCCACCTGGTGTAGGGCAGCCACCAGCCCGCTGCCAGGGATTCTGGGTTTTCTCAAGGACCAAGAAGCCAGGAATTAGACTCTGGACAGCCATAGGGTGACCCCAGTCACGTGGCTGGGAGTTAGTATGCACCCCCGAGTGGTCTGGGCTCATATAGTCACTAGAGTCCAGACCTCTGAGGACCCCAGGACCCAACAAAGGGTCTGGTTTAGAGCAGAACAGAATAGAACTATAATCACATTGCTCAGACAGACGCCGCTGAGAAGTCCTCTTTGATCCTTAGAGCTGAGATAAGGCCTAGCAGGCCAGAGTCCCCTGGAGCTGAGAGCTGGTTCACAAACACACTTTGTGTGGCTTAGGAGGTGCCCCCCAGCACTGAGGCCAAGTCACAGATGTTCTATGTCCCACCCTCAGGGTGGGGGGTGGGGGGCGCACCCCTGGAAACTGCAGGTGGCCTCCAAGGCATAGGTGGGGCATCCCTCCCCTTGAAAACCAAGCCAAACCCCACCCCGCTGGGGCCCTGGGATCTGTGGCTGCAGTCATGTAGCCTGGGGGGAGGGGTGTCTCCAGAGCTGAAGGTAGGGCAGGGTCCTGTGTCCAGAGCAGCTGCAGCTTTTGCTGCCTTCCCTTGCTGGTATCCCCAAGTACTTTCTTGGCAAGCTCTCTCAGACTTCCTCCCTAGGCCTCAGTTTCCTCCTCTGCAGACAGCCTGATATTGCGGAACCAGTCCCAGTTCTGGGCCCAGCCAGATGTGGGTTCATACTGATCAGCTGAGTCATCTTCAGCAAGAGCCTTATGCCTGTCGAGCTTTGGTTTCCTGGTCTGTGAACAAGGGGCTGTGGTGGCTGCCAGTGTCGTGGTGCATATGGGGTGCTTTGCACAGTGCCTGATGCAACTCAAGGACTGTGTTGTCATTACCCCGCTGGACTTTGAGGTCTTTTCCAGTTCTGCCCATTTCTGAGCTTGTGGAGCTGGATAGGGTAGCAGGCTGGACGGCTGCCTCTCCTCCTTCACTTAGTCCCCTGGGTCCTTGCTTCATTGCCTCTATATTTTCCCAATTGAAATGAAACTATTAGGCTAGACTCTCTAGACTCACCTCACCAGCAGAAGTGGGGGCTTTTTCTAACTCCCCACCCACAGAAAACCAGCAGAAATGCGTCTCTTGGGAGCTGCCTAGAGCTAGGAAAACCACGTGGCCAGCCGGCTCTTTCCTTGTGCTGCCTTAGGCTTGGCCTCATAAGGGAGCCCTGGCCAACAAAGACAAGTCTCACTCTGCCCCATCTTTCCTTCCTGGAAAAGGGACTGCACCAGCTCCCCACTCTCCCTCCCCAGGCCTCCTGCCCCTGTGACCACTGTCACAAGTGGGGAAAGGTGAGTGCAAAGTTCTGATGAATTTCAGGCACTCTTCATGCCCTAGTTAAGAAGAGGAATTTCACCTGACAGAGACAAAAGGGTTCCTAAGGAAAACTGTACCCCACTAAAACAAGGATTTGGGGATTTGTGCAGTGTGGAAGATCAAATGGTTCCAGAGAATGACAGCCTGGGTGTGACCAGCACAACCAACCAACGGCATCACTCCCAGAGGAGAGAACTCCACTTCCACCAGGTTCTGGACTTTCCCTAGTTGGACTTCAGTACTGTCCTTAACAGTCCTCACCTGACACTTCCAGAGAGCTTTGAAGAAGCTCTTATCTTGCTCACAATGCACTGAGAGATATTGAAAACTGATTTACCAAGAAGGGATGGCTTGCGTCTTTCTTCCCTAAATATCTGCCACCAGGAGCTTCTGTGTGGGCAGCTACCATATTGCCCTCTAACTTTCTTCCTATTGCCATGAGCTGAATAAATAAATCAGCCCAATTAAAGTGACACCTTTGGAGCAAAACAAAGAAAACCTGTGACTAACCAGAAATGCCTTTGAACATCTATAGACTTGGCAGGAGTTCTAGCTGGTGTGGCTAAGCCCCACTTTGCCAGTTTACTTCATTGGCAAGTAGTCCTTGATGACAATGATGTCATCATGAGCCCAACAAAGCAGACCTTTCAATGACCTCCTAGTTCTGTCTGCCAAGAGGTTCCACCATTAATGCTTAAACTAAAACTCTTGGAATGACCCACAAAATTGGCAGGCCTTCAGGATGCCCTTAAATTATCCCAAAATTCGACTCAGACTATACTGAGGTTGCTTCATTTCAGATGCTTTTTACTTGTATATAAGAGTTAGTGTCAGCTGCCATCACCCTTAGGTGAATGGTTGGACTTTACCGTTTCTCCTGTCAGGCCTGGGCTGAGGTCCTATGGTGGGATATGGGGGACAGCTCGCTGTCCTGGAAGGTTTGGCTCTATCCCACACTACTCCATGCCTGGTTTCTAGGACCCGGCACCCTTGTGATGGGGAGGGATACAGGACATTCCAAGGAGTTGGTTCCAATTGTTTAGGACCCCTGGGGTAAGAAGAGCTGGAGGAGCTCAGGACTCCATCTTGGGCTTGGAGATTGGGAGCTGATGGGTGAAATTTCTCTCCTTTTTTCTTATAAGTGATGAACTTGGTGTTTTAGAACTTGAGAGGTTGCCACAGCTACCTGGACTTCAGCACATCCACTGCCTACTCTGTTAGGAATTAGACTGAAGGACAAGAGGTTTGCTCTGGGTTAAATTCCTTTCCTCCCATGCCTCCTTAGTCCACCTGGCTTCACATTACCCCCAGCCATCCTTATCTGGAAAAACCATCCACTGGAAGACCTTGCCATGCCCCCAGTTAGAAACCACAGGAGACTAGTCATTCCAATCTGATTCTTCTCAGTGAGGGCTGGGCCCTGGAAGTGCTGGGAAAGGTCATCTTTCCATCCCTCTGCCTTTAGGTGAGGCTGTTCTTGGAAAATCCAGGTGGATCCTCTAATGGGTAGGGCTTGAGATTGGGGTCTATCCAGGCATCCACATGCAGGATGCCCCCTGCCCAGCAGGCCACCTCCCATTTACACAGCATGTCCAAGATCAGAGAGTTACTTCTTGAGCTTGAAGAATGTCAGACTAACCTTTGCCCATTTTCTAGTTTTCTCATTTTCTCACTCAGCCTTCCCTTCCCCACCAAGGGCCCACACTCCTTCCAGAGGGCTGGGCCCAGACAGGAGACACAGTCCACGTGGTTTATGGGACTCAGGATATGGAAGATGTGTCCATAGGGCTTGGTTTCCCTAAGCAACCTCCTTCCTGCCATGGCCTCATTCCCTAGACGATGCTAGTGATGCCAGCTGGCTTCCCTTGGCCAGCCTGCCTACTGCTGGGTACTGTTTATGCCCCAGGGACAGAGACTGGGGAGGGAGATGAGAAAAGCACATACCCAGACCTCTCACCCTGACATTCCTGGGACTTGCACCTTATCTGAAGGGCCCTTTGCCATCTATCAGTGGTTTTCAGAAACTGTTCTGATCAAACATAGCCCCTCAGAGATCCTGTGTGCATTAGCCCTGCCAGAATCCAGAAAAGACATGGAGGGAAATCTGCTTCATATAAGGTCACCCAAGGATTTCCTAACACATTTGTGCATAGACCTATTTCACAGCACAGTGCAGGTCTGGTATTCAGCACCAGTAGTTGTTTTTGGCTGTCAAAATAGTAACATACTCTTGAACTGGCAGGTAAATAGCCCCAACCCCATCTCCAGTGTTCTCTAGCTACCAGAGCCCCTCCTCCTCAGATCCAGTAGCTACCTGTACTATCCAATGCGGTAGACACTGGTCACACGACTATTTAAATGTTAACTAAATAGATTTAAAATCCAGTTCCTCCACTGCGCTGGCCACATTTAAAATGCTCCACCAGCATGTGATTCTGCCACTGCCTACTACTGTACTGGACAGCACAGAGGACCTTTCTGTCACCACAGAAACGACAGTAATGCCCAGCACAGCAGGCCTTGGGGACCTTTTGTGAGCTGGTTTCTGTTCTGACTGTCCATGAGTGTGCTGTACCAACTGCTGACTTTCTGGACTAGCACCTGAGCACATGTGCATTCGAGTTCAGCAGGACAGTCTATGGCACATTCCTGAGAACTCAAAGCCTAATATGCCCCAGGCCCCAGATTCAACTCATAGCTCTGGCTGCAAAGCCAAGGGCACGTGATTATGTTTACACGAGCATGTCCCTCTGCCATGAGTCCTCTTCTCCTGCCATCTTCTCCGTGAATGTAATTGAAAGGATTTTGCAATAGATGCATGTCACTGTTCACCCCACAGTCTAACTCAGGCAGAACGCCAAGAACAAGTCCATCAGAAAGTCTCTACAGAAAGTAAAATCATCTACAGTTTACCTCTAAATAAAAGGCCATACCCTTTAGAACAATTAACTTTTTATAAAAAGACAAATTATATTTACAGATATGTACATATGTGGTCACACCTGACTTAAAGGTAAAGTGGCTTCCTAATTTTAAAAGCCACACCAGGGTGCTCACACTCCCCTCCCTGGGCCTGCTAAGGGACGCCGGGCCTGCCTGAGGGGGCAGGTGGGCGCAGGGCAAGGCACTGTATAAATAAATGCAAAGGCTGAGAGCTCATGGGAAATGTTAGTGTACACCTCTGATAAGAAATGTGGCAAGAGCCACAAGAAAAAGTGCCATGTTTTTTACCCAAGCCCCTCAGCCCAAGCAGGGAGCAGGGCAGAGCTCCTGAGGCTGAGGGAGCACTGTCCTGCAGGATCCCATTTTTCCTTCACATTTCACTGGCTTTGGAACAGTCCCCAGGGCTCAGCTGGGAAGGGAGAAAGTTCTTTGGGAATAATTCACTTAGTGCAATTGTCTGTTAGTGCAGAGCCAGCCCTGGGGTTGGTGCTGTGCTTTTCTGAGGTCACTGGTCTGTTCCCCCAGGCCAGCTCAGTGACAATGAGACCCTCTCCAGGCAGTTGGACTCAGAGGGAAAAGCTGGAAGGCTGACTCCTGTCTGAGACCTCTACCTGACTGACACCAGTCTCAGAACCCCATCTTCCCGGGAGGCGAGGCCAGACCCTGGCCTGCTGGGCCCTAATCAGCCACAGTCCCAAGGAGGGCAACCCCATCCCCACGTGGCAGTGGGGTCACACTTTGCATGTTAAGGGGCCCACAGGAGTCCTGCTTCTCTGCACCACAGCCACCACGATGCCAGGTCCGGCCCGCCTCGGAGAGCCAAAGGAGTCCAGGGGCCCAGCTATGGTGCACAAGGAATGGCCTGGATGGAGGGCAGCCTGACTGGAGTTAGCAGGCTGTCCAGCCAGCTAGGGTCCATGTTCTTCAGATCTGTGAAGACACGGTGTAGGCTCAGCCCAATATCCCCTAGAAGAGGTGAAGGTTATGTGAGGATGGGGGGTGGGAGCAGGTGTGTTCTTCCCCACCCCTGTCCCCGAAGGCCACGGTCACAGCCCCTGCTGTCCATCCCATGGCAGCAACGCCTCTCCTCTATAGGCAAACTTGAAGGCATGGGAGCAGCAACCAATTTACAAGCTGTCTACCCAGATGAGGCGAACAAGGATGCTTTACTTCTGCTGCTCCATGGCTCTGCCCTCAAACCACCTCCCCCTCCACGGTTCTCCCTTTTCTGAAATATCACATGAATCCAGAAGCCTCTTACCCCCAAGGCTGTCAACTTCTGGTTCTTCCTTGCAGCTGAAGTCTCCATAGACAGAAGTGGCCTGGGCCCCAGGTTCATTGAGCAAGTACCCCTTCCCATCCACACTTGTTGGCTGCCATTCTGATTGTTCCTGTTCCAAGAGCTAGGGACAGAGGAGCAAGAAGCCATCAGCTCACTTCCAATTCACTCACCCGGTGGCCCTGCCTTGCACAAGCCAAAGCCTCCCAGCCAGGATCACACCCTCAGCCATGTTCACATTCTCAAGACAGATGCAAACGAGGAATGTGTGCTTAGGACAGTGGCCTGGGACGTGAGGGTCTTCCCTGGACCCACATTCTCATATCTATGCTCTGGCACCGAGTCTCTAAGACATCCCTCTCAACTGGGTAAGCACACACCAGCTAGGAGGAGTACAGCTTTAAAGCAATGATTAGCAAAATAACCTAAGAAAAGATGACTAGCAAAGCTAGAGATAAGGAACCATGGTCATGTCTCAATTTTCTGTACTGACAGAACAGAGCCGGCACACTACTGCAAAACACTTTTTTGTATTCACCTTTTTAAAAAACTAAAGCAGAAAAACAAAGCCCTAGAGGATAATTTGTTTAAAAAAAAGCCACCACATTAGAGATCCCAAAGGCTGATTATTGAAACCTGATGTGCATTTCTCAAACGAGCAGGGCTGGGGCATGTTGGGGCGGAGGACACAGGCCAGGGACGTGGTCCTGATGGTGGCTGACTCAGCTATCTGAGGCCCCGAGGCCTGTTTTAGGACAGTATGATGGAAACCAGGCCTCCCTCCTGGCCTCCATTCCACAGTGTCTTTCCTACTAGCCAAGGAGGGCAGTGGTCCCCAGCCACCTGCATGTGGCACTTGTAGGACTATGCAAGCGGCCAGGTTTGGAAGCTCTTATTGGGTTCTCTGTCTCCTCACTGAGTAGCAGCCACTTCAAAAGTGCACCCAGGGAGGAAGGGACTTTACCTTCATGATGTCCTCAGGTAATTTTCCTTCTTCGTCCTCATCTGTTGTGGCTGTGGATGGGGAAAAACAGAGGTTGGGTGGCAGTCAGCCAGGAACCCTGCAGTTCCAGCCCCATTATGTCCACCTGTCCACACATGCACGTGCACACATACACACACACACGTGCACACATACACACACACAGGCCTCCCAGTGGACAGACACTGCCTGCCATGGAGATTCCAGAACAGAACTGTACTGGTAATTCAGCCTCCCAAACCCTGAAGCCACACTTCTTCCCACCCCCTCACTTCCTTCCTCACCCTTGGAGGATGGGCTGCAGAGGAGCCAGGAGAACCAGCAACCTTAGACCAAAATGCGGCCCCTGGCCTCCTTCCCCTTCCCGCTAGCCTACCCGTCAGCTCAGTGCCAGATGGGGTTCTGAGCATCTTTTCTCCCTCAGGAAAACCCGCCCAGGACCCAGTCAGGCAGGTTGGCCAGGCTCCATAAGCACGAACCTTCAGAAGTGGAGGGCATGGGCGACACCTGGAAGTTGTACAGGTCACTGGTGCTATCTGGCACAATTTCCACTGGGATGTGCCAGTCAGGGAGAGTGCTAGTGACGGCACACGGAGACAGTGCTTTAGGACAGCAAAAACCACAGGTCAGAGCTGTGTGCTTTCTTAGTTCATAAGACACCTAACATCCCCCACCCTGCAGCCTGCTCCAACAGGCCAGCACCCAAAAGCACAATGCCTCCTAGACCCAAGAGGGCCATCCCCCCCCAACCTGGGTGGTTCCTGCCAGGCCCAGCCCACCTCACCTGGAGTCAGGGCCCGTTCAACCTCCAAGTCCTGCCCCAAGTAGCTCTGAGCTGTGTAGCTGCTGTGGTCATCAGGTAGGGTGGAGCTGCTGAGGCCATCGGAGAAGGTGTCAGGGCTGGAGTCCCCACAGGACTGCAGAGGGAGAAAGAACCTTAGGCCAGGCTGCTGTGGTGCTTCTTCTACTGCCTACCCTGACTTACAGGTGACCAAAGGCCGGCTGCTTAGGACCACACTCACCTTCCTCTTGGCCTTGCTCTTAGCATCGCGGCTGGCCTTGGACTTTCTCTCTGTGGGGCAGATAAACTGTCAGCTTTGGTACAGGCACGCCATCCCCAATTGGCCTCCTCCCCCCCTCCCCGCTTTCCCCTCTGAGGGCTTCCTGAGGACAGAGCTCTTGGATACCTTTCCTCTGGTTCTTGGTGAGGGGTGGGAGCATCCGGTACACCCGCACAGCTGAGCTGCCTTTGTTCCTGCTTTGGTCCTTCACCTCCTCAATGTCTGGCAGGGAGTTCATGGCACAGCGGAAGTTGGCCTTCCATGTCTTGGGATCTGGCTCCTTTTCCCCTGCTTTGTATCGGCCTAGTGGGCAGGAGAGTGAAGAGGATGTCAGGGCCATAGGTGGGGATCCTCAGCTGTCCCCTGGCCTGGGAGGAGGAAGGTAAGAGTATTCCTAACTCTCCTGCTGCCAGAGTGCCTCACCAGCAGGTTTTCCTGGGTAACAGTCCACAAACCCTGGGTCCTAGGGCTTCTCAAATGCCCAGGCTTAACTCAAACACATCCAGCAGGCCTCACTTATAGCAGGCCCAGGCAGAATCACTAGGGCCCATATACCCCAAACTGCTTTGTCCTGGACCCTGCCTAGTCTCCCTGGGCTGTCAGCAGCCAGAGGGTAGGGACTGGGGCATATCTGACATTGCCAAACATGGGAGTAGGCACAGAGTAGGCATCAAAGGGCTGTTACTGATAGGTGGACTGACTGGTCTGAGATGGACCAAGAGCCCCATCCCTCAAGGATTAAAGGAGGCCACCAAGCAGATGGGTCTTTGGCAAAGGACCTTGGTCAACATTAGGAAAAAGGAAGGCCTGGGTCTCTTTTAGTGTCCTGGCTCATAGCTGCTTTTGCCAAGGAGAACTTTAATCTACCAAACTCTCTGAAGCCACACTTTCTAAGGTTCTGGCTTCATAAATCCCTGTTAGAACTTGTTGAAAAGATGGTTCCTCTCCCCAGAAATGCAGGTCTGCCCCTGCCCAACCCCAAATTCTGTATGCCATCTCAGAAAACTCAGAGACCCCAGTGACAGTCCTCTGTGTTAAAAGCAGTGTTTCCCCCTGTCTCCTCCCTGCTCCTCCCGGGGTGGAGTCACACACCTGTGTGAATGGCCCAGCTCCGGAATAGACAGGCATCTTTGTTGATGTCCCAGCCATGCTTGGCAGCGTGCTTCCATGGGATCTGGAAAGTCATCTCCTCCTGAACAGCACACACATACACACAAGGTTGTGTCAGCTCAGAGACCGCAGGCTTTTGGCCTACATCTGCCCAGCCCCCCAGGTCTGGGAAAAGGCTCACTTCCCCTTCTCACCCCAACAGCTGGCCTGGGTTGACCATCCTGAGACTGGCTGAAATAGGCTACTGTATCTGTGGATGGTTCAGAAAGGGCTCTGGGTTTTGATGAGATGTGGTGCCATCGGCTCAGCACAGACCTCCCCAGGCCCGTCACAGATGTGCTAGGACCCATACAGACAACCTGGGCTGCTGCTCTGGCCTGTCAGCACCCACATGGAAATGAGAACCCCTTCCATTACAGAAGGCTGCTCAGGACACCCGGGACCACTGGCTCCTACACAGGGGGTCCTGACCATACACCTGAAGGCACCGTGGACCAGATTTGGATGCTGACTACCTATGTGACCCTGGCACTGGCACGGTACCCCTTTTCCCCTCACCGTTTTCTCTCCTGTGAAATAAGAAAACACAGTGACAAATATAAAGACTAAGGCTTCACTGTTCTCATTACAGGTGGTTAACAATGTGGATTTCTGAGTCAGACTGCTTAGGTTCAAATCTTGGCATCAAAGCCATTATATACCTCTCAAGTGTCTCAGTTTCCTTATCTGAAAACAGAGGTATTAATCGGATCTACCTCACAGGACTATTTTGAGGATTAAATGACACAACATAAGTAACATATTTAGCATAGTGCCACACTTGTAGTGAGTAGACCGTATGCAGTAGCTATTATTATGAATACTGTTATTACTAAGTCTACATGATCTGTGTTTCCCTTCACGCACCAGCAAGAAGCTGCCTGGACCTGGGCCACTGGTATAAGTTTTATTCTTGGGTCCCCTGCTGAGCCAGCCACCTTCCTGCCAGCAGTGCCCACTTCTCAGCTTCCTATCTGTCTGACTAGAGCCCTATAGAATGCTGGGCATGTTTGTAAGGGTCTCCCTAAGGAGAGACCAGAACTCCAGCTCTGCAGATGCTGAGATAGTCTAGCTGCTGGAAACTGTCAGTGACCTCAGGTGGGTGCCCTGTCCACACACTGAGAAGGGTGGAAGGCAGAAGTCAGGCAAGTGGGGCCCAGAGCTAGCTATAGGCCTTGCATACTCCCTGCATGCAGGACTCACTGGGAAACACATCTGCCTCCTCCCTATCACTTCCCTTTTTGAAGCTGCATCTGAAGCTTTGGTCCCCCAAAGAACATGAGTTAAAATATAGCAGAAAAACCCAGAGTTACACTCACTTTATTAATCCAGATCAGCCCTGGAATTTGGTTGGAATTAATCTGCATCTCTAGCCAGGGTCTCATGCGCATCCGAGTGATGGGCATGTTGGCTGTAAAGAGAAGACAGAAGGCTCCTGTTTGGAGTCTGTTGAGCAGCCCCTGGGCACTACCCTGCCCCACCCAACGTCATTCAGTTACCCTCCCCTGCCCTCAGCCAAGTACCAGGTACTACAATCAAGGGATAGAAGATTTTCACTGGAATAAAACAGCCCTCCAAATCTTTTCAGTATTTTGGGCAAAAACACTTTTGCTCTTTTCTTCACCCCCTCCTAGGCAGTCTTGGGAGGAAATATGCATGCAAGTGATAGCTGTAAGATTTATATGCAGGAAAAAGAGACAAAATACACAGGTATCTTAATACTAGAACTTTTCTCCTGAAATTCAAATCCTTTGGGAAGGGAAGTGAGTCTTTTGCTTGATGCCAATAAATTTCCCAATTGAAGCTGTTGCCCCTAGCTGTGCACCTTCCCTAATGGGCAAGCAGTCACCCTGCACCCTGGACATCCACCCCCAACATCTACCTATTCCACGTCTGCCTGACAGCCACAGCGCGCAGGACGGGACGCTAATCCTTCCAGCCTGCCTCCTGTGCGCCTGTGCACGGAAGGAACACCTGTGGCGCCTCCTCCCGCAGCTCCGGCAGTTCCGGCAGTTCCTCCGGCCATCCAGGGCTGCAAGCCCCAGTCCCGGCCACCTGCACGGGCAGCCTGAAACCTGGGGCCTGGGCGCGGCGCTGGGGCAGCCGCGGGGAGCACGGGGCGCCTACGCGCGGACGTGCACTCGAGTCACCCGCACGACTTGTGGATGCGTGCAACGAACATACCGGCCAGCCCGAGGCCCGCGGTGGCTTAGAGCACACAGATATGCGAAAGCGGTCGGGCGCCCGCAACCTCAGCCAGTGGGCGGTCCACGCCGCGACCCGCCCTATCCGCGCTGCAGCTCGCCGCTCCTCCAGCGCCCTCCCGAGCGCGCGCGGGGGCCCAGGCAACGCCGCGCGCCCGCGACCCTCCCGCCTAGGGCTTTGGGCCCCCCACTTCCTGGTGTCTTACTTCCGTTGGACGCCACCGGTCACCCCTGTAGCGAAGGCAGGCTCACCTCTGCAACGGGCGCAAGCCGGAGGTGCTGCCCGAGGGTCCGCCCGAGGGTCCCGGCGCAGCGAACGCGATTCCGGGTTGAGAGCGGGGAGAAGGCCAAGAACGCTCAGCTCGCGGGGCGACTGGGAACGGCCGGCCTTAGCTGGGCACCGCTCGGCCTCTGCTCCGGTGCACGTCCTGCTTCGGCGAAGGAGTGGCGCGCTCTGCTCCGGCAGCGGCACGGGACAGCGTTCTAAACACTTAGCGGGATTCCCCCAGCCCAGGGCCGGCCCCGCCCCCTAAGGAGCCACGAGGGCGCCTATTGGCTGGCACCGCCCCATCATTTCGGGGAAATCAGGCTGTTGTAGCGCTAGCAGCGAAGGGGAAGTACAGGGCGGCTGCTCTTCCCCAACCCCTCCGCCCCGGCGCCGCCGCCCCGGGGCGACCGCGGGCTCGCCCCTCCGGCTCCCACTCCACCCCCATCCCGGCTTGTCCGTGTGAAACGCCGTCTTGGAAAGCCGGGCTCCCCAGGCCCGCAGTTACTCCCCGCTCCGCATTCTCCCAACCTGCTGGCTCTTGTGGCCATCTCCTCACCCTCCTCCCCGGGGGGTGAGGATGTCTGTCCCCCGAGTGCAGGTGAGGGGGTCACCTGGACACCTGCCGCCCTCTTCAGAGTGGACGCCAGGATTGAATTCCTGAAAACCAGCCCTGGCGCCTCAAGCTCGCTAATGGGATGTCAAGAAGGGAGGGGTTCCAGCCCTCACACTGCCCTCTTCTTGAGGGGAGACCCACTCTCAGGTCACTCACCTGTCCTGGGGAAGTAAAGGAAAGCCTATCCCGCCTTGGGTGCTGCCTGGGGATGCGTAGCGACAGGAAACCCCGGTCTGGCAGCTGCTGGTGCCTCCTGCCACGGGACTCCGGACCTTGGTTTCCTAAACTACAAAGTAATAGCCCTACCTCGCTGGTTTACAGTGACAGAGATGATATCTGTAAAGCCCCCCCGCCCCATGCTGTGGTTAGCGAGGTCTCTGGCCAGAGTCTAATAGTGATCAGGGAGACATCTTCCCCATTCTGTCTCCATTCTCGGGACTGCCCCACAACTGGCCTTAAAGAAAGGGAAGAGAAGGGTTTCAGAGAAACCAGGACTGCTGTGTTGGGGTGGGGGTGGGTAGCCACGGGCCCTCCTAGCACTCCTGCCTTAAGCCCACCTCTACAGCCTCACGTGGCCCTTGCATGGTAGCTTAGTGTCAGTGTTGGTATTGTCTCTGGGTCTTCAGGGCTTGACCCAGAAAGGTTCTGGCAGCATGGGAGAATTTCTTAGGGCTGGCCAAGGCCATGAGTCTAGCCAGAGGGTTGAGGAGCCCAGGTCTCAGGGCAGTTGGGAAGGACAGCTAGTTAACTCCTGGGCTTATAACTAGACCTGTACTCCTAGAGACTGGGCTGCATGTTCATTTTCCATCCAGAACTCTGGCCCAGCAGGGTCCTTCCTTCACCTCCCCAAAGCTGCTGACTCAGAAGTAAACTGCTCTTCCTGGTGGAGCTGGTTGTCAGGCCCTTCACTACAGCTCTCCCTCTATAGCAACACCCGGTTGCAATGATGCAGACTATAAATAGACACATTGATGCAGAATTCCACCTGCCAATCACTCTGCCTCCCTCCCACAGGGGAAATGAATGGGTTAAGCCAATTCTGGTGGTGGGTGCAGGAGCTAGAAGAGGCAAAGAGGCAGGGGGAACTGTAAGGAATGAGCCAAGCTGTGTGTTAAGAAAAATGGAAAATGCCAAGGGCCTGGAAGGGGGATGGGTTGGGGTGCTTTAAGTGACAGATGAAACCTGAGCAAGAGCAGAAACAAGTGGCTCCCGAGTTGTAAAGTCTGTTCTCTGTGCAGCAAATGGATGCTTGACCTCCTGTCCATAAGGACCTGACATAGCCACTGGAAAACTCAGAATGAAATTAGGGAGAGGAAGTTTGAATTTCATGTGCTCTGAGAAATTGACCAAAATGACCCTGTGAAGGCAACAGGAGACTGTAAAAAATGCTTTAAAACAAGGACTTTATATTAATTCACAGATAATCAGATGTGTATATGTATTGGATGTGTAATGAACATCTTTCCACATCGTGAAATGTACTTCTGCAATATAATTTGTAATGGCTACATATTATTCTATCAGGATAAATAAAATTTTACCCAATTAATCCCCTATTTTAGGACATTTAGGTTATTTCCTTTTTTTTTTTTTTTTCCATACTGCAAACAACACTGTGCAGCTAAATCTTTGAACATTTCAGTAATTTTTTTACTTAGGAGAAATTCCCTGGGGAAGCCGGGATGGCTTCTCAGGTTAAGCACTCGCTTTGCAGCTCTAGGAACCGAGGATGGAATTCTGACCCATATGCTACGCTGGGATGTGCTTCCCATGCAGGAGGCCCCCAGTTCGGTTCTCAACCCCCTCCCCCATTTGGCCCCCTACCTCTAGGGGACGTGCCTCCCATGCAGGAAGCTCCTGACCCAGCTCCCACCCTGCAAGACCCACGTACACCTGTGTGGAACGAAACCATGTTGAAAACTGATGAGGTACAACTGTGGAGACTGCTCTGGGCCCACCCCCTTCTCTCTCTCTGTCTCTCTCTTATCAAAAACAATAAAATAAATCTTAAAAAAAAAGAAATTCCCCAATGTTAGGATTTACCAATTAAATTTTCTTTACATTTTTGAAGTGTTCTTTGACATTTAAAAAAAAATTTAACTTTAGAGATTCTGTTTTGCCTTGAAGCCTATAAGAATCTGCCTACTGGGGAAGCCGGGATGGCTCAGTGGGTTAAGTGCTCACTTTGCGGCCCCGGGCACCCAGGACTGAATCCTGGCCCCAGCCCGTGGGGACCCATATGCTGAACTGGGGTGTGCTTCCCATGTGGGAGATCCCCATCTTGGTTCTCTCCTGCCCCTCTTCAGCCCCTGGCTCGAGGGGTAGTGCCTCCCATGTGTGAGGCCCCCAGCCCAGTTCCTGCCCTGCACAGCCCCCACCCATCTGTGTGGAACAAAACCATGTTAAAGACTGATGACATACAACAATGGAAACTGCTCTGGGCCCTCCTTCTTCTCTCTGTGTCTCTCTGCCTCTCTCTCTGTCTCTGTCTCTGTCAAAAACAATAAATTAAATCTTAAAAAAAAAAAAAAGAATCTGCCCGTCATGATTAGGGATACTATACTCCAAATCTATTAAATAAACATATACCCTATTTAAGTATCTCAAATTTTTACTGTAACTGCTTTTGATGAATCTCATTCTAAGACGTATCATGCGTATCACACATTCCCTGTGACCCTACGCAGAACACACAGAACCTTCCCTAGGTTTTTCTTAGTATAATTTAGAGTTGGCACTTACCCCTCTCTGACTCCAAATACTCATCCTCCGTGATCTCAGCCCCTCCCGGCAGGTGACCTCCAAACCCAAGCTCTGGCTGACTTCTAGACACTCCCCTACAACCTTATCCACAGATTAACACACATACAAGCAGAACTCCTGGCCTCCCCTTTCCACATAGCTCCCAGCAACCTAATTCTAGCTCCCTCCCTGGTGAAGTCTTTGCCATCTTCCTTTCCTCTTTGTCTCACCTAGTCCTCTGGGTCTTCCTTCCCTGGTACCATGTCATGTTTTCACATTCTAGAACCAGACTGTTACTGCTATAGCCTTCCCTGGAGTCTGTGCCTCCAGGCACCTCTGCAGAAGGATGATCTTCCAAACTTGGAGGATCTTCCTAACATGCAGGGCCACCCAGCAACCTTCTGAATTCCTCCAAACTCTTCAGCCCCACATTCAAATCACTGCGCACTCTGGTCCCAAGGGTCCCAGTCCCTTTTCTCCCACAGCTCCCCTATCCTGGGCAGTCACTAGAGGGAGGTGGGAGAGAACACAGGATTTTAGTCTAAAAGTCTGGATTCTTATGCTTTGGCTACTTGCTGTGTGGCTTTAGGTAAGTTACTGTCCCTCACTGGGCCTCAGTTTTCTTATTTGTAAAGTAGAGATACTCTGGCCCATCCCTCCTAATTTTTGTAAAGATGAAATTTAATAGACTATCAAACTCCTTTCTAAACTGTAAAACATTAGACAAATGACATGTATTTTTAACAGTAATGCATAAACCTTCTTTCACTGCATTTCCATTCTGTGAACACACTATATATTTTCCCCCTCACATCTTTGCTCCTTGCATTTGCTCCTCATCCTTGACTTCCTCAGACACGTAGCAACACTCCCCTCCCCACTCCAAGCTCAGTTGGCCCCTTCTCACTACCCCCTCTCCCCCACACAGCCTCCATTTTAGGGCCCAGAGCGAATGCCCAGTGTTCTATGAAGTGCTGCGCAGACAGAAGTCATCCTCCCTCAGAGCCCCCCTTGACCTTAACTTTCATGTTGCCTTTTCTCCACTTATCACCTTCTGGGGAACAGGGTCTGCATTTTTCTGCAAGACCCAAGTTCCTCACACTTGAGTTGGAGTGAGCCAGGGGCTTAACTCAGGACCAGGGGCTCCCAGGATGCCTCCCATCTATACTGTTACTGAGGGTAAATTTTTTGGGTGGTTTCTCTGAAGTAGGGTTTTCTAGGCTGGCAGAGGTGGTGGTGGTGGTGGTGGTGGGGAGCTGGCTGGCTGGCAATCAGGATGCTGGAAGCAAGGTCAGGAGCCTCTTCCAATGGACCAAATTTGGTCCCCACCCCCTCCCTTAGGCCTACAGAACACCCTCCCTGCTCTCTCCCTAGGTGGGTGCAGTTGGACCTGCAGAGCAGCATTGAGAGGCTTTAACTAGGTTTTTGAGAGTAGGGCAGCCCTGGACCCCTGTGGAATCTGCTAACCAGAGAAATGGTCAGTCCCCAAAGCAGATGAACCTCCAGCAGGCATTATGGCCTTCCAGGTCCAGAGATGGCTAAGTTCTTCCCAGCCACCATCTCTATTTTCACAGCAAACCTGGGAGGCAGGCAGTCCTACTGTGAAATGCAGAACACAAGTCAGGCATAAAATCATCTGAAAGCATCCAAAAGCTTGATGATGAAGAATCCAGGCATCTTCACCTGGAGGGAGAGGAGCCTAGTTGGAGAGAAAGGAAGACGTTTCTTAATTCATTCTACGCATAGTAACGCAAACTGCACTCCTGCTCTGGGTCCACGTTTGACCCTGGGGATATTTTGGGGCATGAGACCAGCCCCTCCCCTCTCACAGCTCTGACAAAAATGCTGTATGACACAACAGAATAAACGTTGTGCAGATACAAAAATCCTAAATGCAGAGTGGGAGGCTGCTGCTGGCTGGGAAGGCACGAGGGGGTCGGCCTTCGCCAAGGTGACCAGATTTTAACATTGGTAAAGCGGGACACCATTGACAGGGGGTTGGGGGTGGGTCTTGATTAAAAATTTGGTCTATCTCCTGCCGTTCCCTAGCTTGTCGTGCATTCTTTCCAAAAATCGGGACTTTGGGGACAAATTGTTAAAAATCGGGACTGTCCCGCCAAAAGCGGGACGTCTGGTCACCCTAATAGGGGAGCGCAGAGGAATTGATCCAGCGCTCGGGGATGTTCCGGAACCACGCCCCGGGGGAGGTGGGGGGCGGGGAGCGTGCTGCCTGCAGGCGGCCGCTATTGCACCGTAGTTTCATTTCTTATAAACACTGCGTTGGGAGGAAAGAGGCCTCAGCTCCCCATCCGCCGCGTGGGCCCCATCCCGAGGCGCGCGCGGTGGCAGGGTGGGGGTGGTGGTTTTGGGCCCCGGCGGCAGCCTCCACCTGGAGTGGGACTGGATAGGAGCAGCACCCTCCCCCGCGCCCATTGCCCTTTGCCCTGCAGACTTCTTGGCCTTTATGGGGACAGCAGTACCCCTATTTTGCCCCCGGAGAATCCGAGTCCTGATTTGGAGCCTCTCGATCGCCACTCCCCGTGACCTACGCCCCCGCTGCCCGGCCTTGAGCTGGGTGTGTGTGTGTTTGGAGGGGAGGGGGCACAAACCCTTCGGGCTAACTTCCACATTCCAGCTCAGCTCTGGCTGAGGGTGAGTTAGGGTGAGCGGCCGGCTTCGGGCTGGCTGGCTTCCTGGAAAGGGAGGGAAGGCTGGAAGAAAGGAGACTCCCAGCCGTGCTGCCCTGGTGACTGCCTGGGACCGCCCCTCCCCCCACCCCAGCTGGCTACCCGGCCCGTGCCAGGCGACTCACCTGCCCGGGGCCCAGGCCACTTCCTCCTCCTTCCCCGCCCAGCTTCCCGCGGCATGCCTTGGGTTTGCAGCCAGCTCTGCTGCTACAGACTGTGTGACCTTGGGCAAGTTACTAGACTTCTCTGTGCCCACGATCTCCTGCTAGCCCCCGCCCCAGGAGGAAGCCAGTAACATTCTGGCGGCAGAGCCCTTGGCAAATGCCCCTGCCGTTCCTTCTTATTGTCCCTTTCGCCCTCTCCCTTAGCCTCCCAGGGCTGGCGGACACACAGTAGGCGCACAGAAATGGCGCCCGCCTCTCTGTTGCTTCGGGGGCAGGCTGTGTTGCGCCCTGCGCTGGGGCACTCCGCCATCCTCCGCAGCCAGAGCGACTCGGGTTAGACACGCAGCTTTGCACGCCGGGGGTCGGCGCCGAGCGAGGCCCAGGCGCCCAGACAGCTGCCACCTCGGCTCGGCTCGGCCCGGCTCGGCCCGGCGGGCTGGGGAGCAGCGGGGAGGACCGGGCCGCCAGCCCAGTGTTGCTCAGCCCCCTCACGCAGGCCCCGGCCCTCCAGCTGGATTCCGCCGGGCCGCTCCGGGGAGGCGGGGCCTGGGTTTCTGTTTCTTGCAAACGCCGCGGCGACAAGGAAATCGAGGAGTTTCCGGGAACCGCGCCGGGAGTGCTGAGGTTCACGCGCCGGCGGGGGGCGGAGGACGGGCGGGCGTGCGGGCCAGTGGCCCTCTGGAAGTTCCAACGGGAGCTGGGGAAAACCGGCCCTGGAAAAGCCCGCCTGAATGCACCTGCCTTCAGCCCCCTTCCGAGTGGTGTGTGGTGAGGGGCGTGTGTGTGCGTGCGTGCGTGTGGGTGTGTGTGTGTGTGAGTGAGGGGGCTGCATACGCAGGAGGGGATGGGACTACACTGGCAGGTGGAGTCTGAGAAAATGAGGAGACCCTCCTCAAACGGCCGAGGTCCCCAGTTGTACCACTTACTGTCACATCCCTTTTGATGGTCTTCATAGCTCTTATCATTGCTGAAATGATCCCATTTGTGTACTTCATTTGTTGGGGGATTCCTTCTACACGACTGGGGGAGCGCCTTAGGGTGTGCACCTGCCTGCCTAGTGCAGCGTGCTGGGTCCCCAGGGCCCAGAACGGGGCTAACCACATGGAGAGTTCTCAGTGAGTGCTTATTGACCGAGTAATGAAATGGAGTGAGATAGAGGCATCTGGACTGGGCCTTGTTGCCTTCCAACCTGCTCGCAGGGGACCTCTGGTCCTGCTGATGCCCCCAGCCGAAGGAGGTCCCTCTGTGTAGAAGAGGTCTCCTACTTTGGAGGGAGTTGTCTGCAGCTCCTTGAGAAACTGCCCTGCAGATGGGGTAGTTGGGTAGTGAGCAGACTGTAGTCATCACATAGGAATGCTGGCTGTGGGGGTTGGCCACTTCCTTCCCTCCCCAGGGCTTGTAGCTAAGGCTAGGGATGATTGTGGGTTGGGCCTGGATTCCAGCCAGGGAGGCTTGGAATTTGGGGTGGTGAGGCAGAGTCTAGGACCCTCCCTGACCTCTTCAGAAAAAAGCAACACCTGGGGTCAAGGTGGACAGTGTCCCCTGCAAGCCCTTGTCTCCTAAATTCTTACTTTCAAGATGGGGATCTTCTTCCTTATAGCCCTGAGACTATGACTCTTGGAAAATCAAGTAGAGCTATACCTCAGTCCAGAAGAGCTAGAGGTAGGGCAGGTAGTAGTGGTGGCCAGTCTAGAGGCAGGCAGCTAGCCAGTGGAGGGAGAGGCAGACAGACCCTCAAGCATCTTTGTTCCAGGCCAGCATTGACTTCCTTTGGCCCAGACTCAGGAGCAGGTGGCTGGTGTGGGAGAGGGCCAGGGAAACTCCAAATGCTGCAAGAGTGGAGCTTGTACTGTGCTCACACCCCTGGTGACCCTGTGACTCAGACTGGGAATCCCAATTCCAGGGGCTGCCCTGGAAATAGGCTCAGAACACTGAGCGGGTGCCCGTGAGGGGCCCAAGGACCATGGCAGCAGTTCAGTGAGGCCCCAGATCAGATAGGTTATTGTCCCCTTTTTCCTGTGGCCCATGACTAAACCCATGGAAGCTGGTCCTCTGCCTAGTCCAAATAGTGTCTTTGAGTCAGAGAGACTAACCATGATCCTAGCCCATACATTTGACTTGAGAGAGGACCACCTGGTCTTCAGAGTGTCTGTGTTGGACTCCATTTGAAGTCACATTTCAGAAATAGCAGATGTAGGGGAAGCCGGGATGGCTCAGTGGGTTAGGCGCTTACTTTGCATCCCTGGGGACCGAGGATTGAATCCTGGCCCCAGCCCGTGCGGACCCATATGCTGAACTGGGGAGTGCCCCCAGTTCAGTTCTCACCAGGGTGAGACCCCGGCCCAGTTCCTGCCCTGTGCAGCCCCGCGTCCACCTGTGGAAACTATGTGGAAAAACCGATGATGTGCCACTATGGAGACTGTTCTGGGCCCTCCCCCTTCTCTCTGTCTCTGACTCTGTATCTCTCTCTGTCAAAAACAATAAATAAATCTTAAAAAAAAAACGAAAGAAATAGATGTAGAGTAGGCTAGAAAATTTCGACAGGAATATGGCTTTGTAGCTTGAACTCTGCAAGTCCTGAGTTATAGTTACATTCATGGAAGGAAAGCAGGACAAGAGGCAGGAGACTAGGATGGCCCTGTACCTACTCTGTCCTGAGTATTCTGAGCACAGCAGGAGCCCTGTGAACCAGTTGACATGGATGGGGGGTGGGGGGAGAAGGGAGGAAGGGGTGGATGGATGGATGGAGGGAGGATGGATTCAGATTTCCCCTGAGATGGTCTTGGCGACAAGACAGTTTCCACAGAAACTCATGAATGCCCCATAGGGAGGGAGGCGAGGGGCATGGCTTCCCTGAGCAGCACTGGGTCATTTCTGTCTGGTTCTTTCCCTCCCTTTCCCATTTCCCTGTTCACAATGTGCGGCTTCTGTAAATGCTGCAGAGAGAGACTGGGATTCCAATAACAAGGGCCAGCCAACCACAGAACAAGGAGAGGAGGCTTTTAACATCAGGCGGGTTCTTTCTTCCTCTCCTGCAAAGTAGACCCACAAAGGGGCTCAATTTAGACAAAGTCTCAGCCAGGTGTGAGAGGCCCGGTCCTTTCTCTGCATGAATAAGTTTTTAGGAAACCATCTGTTGATTGACTGGCTGACTGGTAGGAGGGTAAAGAAGGGGCAGCAGAGAACCACATGCGTGGATGCTCCAGGAGATATCATGGCTGTCTGCCCTCCAGCTTGGCAGGTGACAAGCCACAGTGAGCGAGTGTGTCACCCAACATGTCAGATAGCCAATGTGAAATGCTGTTCTGGGAGTATTTCAGAAGACTGAGTCCATATTGTGGGGCAAAATGGACCACAGTATGATGGGAGGGGTTCTGAGTCAGGGGACTTCTGGTAACTGATCACCCCCAGGAGTCAAAAGCCATTCCCCCTTCCTCTAGAACTTTCCTGGATGTTGGAGAAGGCTTCCCACAGTCCCACGGGCTGGAGCACAGGTATCAGTCATTCTAGAAGGCTGAAGACTTGGCGAGCATCTAATGGTTATGGAATGTTGCTCAGCCCTGCACCTGTGCCGGCTGCGAGGAGCACTTAGCAGTGAGCAGCCAGAGCCCCCACCACTAACATAGATGTGAGCTCTCCCAGGGCAGACTTTGAATGGTACGCTCACAGAGCCACCTCCCTGACACCCAGAAAGCTCCTGGCAAATGTAAACAGTAGGCATCTAGTAAGTGCATTCTGATTGCAGAAACAGCTGTGTAGAGTATGGGGCAAAGGGTCAGAGATACTGGGGTGTGGGGACAGGAGCAGTTTATCTCCACCAGTGTTCACAGATGGCTACTCTGAGGAGGTGGCATTCAACAGGGCCATGAAGGGTGAGTCAAAGATTAATAGAACAGCAGTGGGAGAGGGCATGCTAGGATGTGGAAACAGCCCAAGGAAGGTTCAGAAGTTCTAAAGTGCAGGGCAGCCTGCTTGTGCTGTGGCTGCCACAGGAGCTGAGCCGGTACCAGCCAATGGGGGCCACACTGTGAAGAAGTTTGAATACTGTACTCAGAAGTCAGGACTTTATCCTAGCAGACAGGGAGCTCCCTGGGGCAGGACCCATGCTTCCTCTCCTGGAGAACCAGAGTCTGTCATCAGATGTTTGCTGAAGTAAATTCCAGGGCAGGCTCTGTCAGGGTAACTGGGAGTCTGACCTGTGCTTTAGAAAACTTCCTGTGGCTGCCAGGAAGAGTGAGGTGTGTGGCACATCAGAGAGGGATGAGGGCTGGGCAAACAGACTCCAAGGCCACAGAACTTAAGGAGACCCTCACTCACAGGGGCCAACTCTATACTTGCATGACCTTGAAAGTGAGTGCCTCCTTAAATTTTGCACCCTGGGCACCTACTTGCCTCACACTAGTCTGAAACCTTGCTGCCTCCTAGAGGCAGGGTGATTGGACAGGAGGCAGCTCAAGTGTTCTAGGGAATAGAAAGAAGTAGGACTGCTTGAGAGCAGGATCAGGACAGGATATGGGGATGGCCAGGATATGGGATAGGTTGGAGCAGGACTCTTAGGAGATCTTCCCTAGGTACCTCATTTTGGGAGACTTGTAAGGAGACCCCCACTCAGCCAAAGGGGTGTGTATGCCTACAGCTAGGGTCAAGGCAAGACTCTTTAAGTCTTGAGTTTGGTTCTAGATTGAGTGTGGGGAATTGAAGACATTGAGCTAAAGAGAGTGGGCCCTGAGGTAGAAAGGTCACAGCCTGCCTCAGGAATGCCCAGGTCACTGGTGACCACAGCTAGAACCTGAAATGATACACCAAGACTGCCCCACCATGCCCTTTGGACACTGGATATATGGGCACAACAGTCAAGGAAGTCTGGATAAGGGTGTCACCACCACTGGATGGGGCGTGTCTCTCAATCCACCATTCCTCTGCTGTCCAGCAGGACCAGAGTCCGTCCCAGGCCCACCTGTGTGCCCTGAGGATTTACAGTTTGGCTCCTGCAGCCTGATCCCTGGCAGCTGTGACCCTGTGGCAGCAGCGCCCCCTGCTGGCTAACAGAGAGACACCCACCCCCTTCCCCTCTTGGGGGAGGGGGTATAGGGATTGAAGGGAAAGTGTGCAAGAACAATGCTGGCTTGAAGGGAGTGGACAGGAATTGAGAGTGGATTCTGGATAAAGCAGATAGGCAGGTGTCACCTGGTAAACAGACAGCTGTTTCCTGGTCAGCAGTCTTTGAGCAGGTGCCAGAGAGCAGGGACCTCAGCAAAGGCAAAGATGGGTTTTCTAAGGTCACTGCTAAGGGAGGCCAGAGCACGAGGACCCTGTCCTCTTCGCCCATGTCATGGCCCAGGAAGACCTGCATCCTAGGGTGAGCACATTTCTCCTCAGGTGGGCTCAGGTCTCCTCCATATTGCTCCAGTGCAAGCCCCATGGGCCCCACAGAGGACTTGGCTGGGGACTGAAGGCCAAGGGATAGGCCTGTGAAGGACCAGGGCCCTAGGCTCTCTAAAATGAGGGAGAGTCATCCCAAGACAGAATTCCTGCCCCAACTATCCAATGCAGGCTGAGAATGGAGTCAGGGACACAGCAGCAAAACTACATCAAAGAGAGTCCATGAGCAGCTGCCACGTTCCTCAGATTCAAACCTAATCTGGACTCACTCCCCTCCTGAGCCCCAGGCCAATGCCCTGGGGCACAGGGACCAATCTGGAGTGTGGAACAAGGTGCCCAGTGGAGAGAGGGGTGAGAGGACTCCATGCATGCTGCCTCAGCCCCTACTTCTGCTCTAGCAAGTCCACAACCAGGGCCACCCCCTAGGCAGCTACTTCCCAGAAATTTCTGCCACAAAAAAGAGGGTGTCTTTCCCCAATGAACCTTGCCCATTTGTGGAACTGCCATCTGGAGTCCCCACCTCAGATAAGAAGCTTCTGGGTGTCTGTTCAAATCATGACTCTTAGTTATAGCGAAGGCTGAAGCCTCATCTGGCTCCTGGGAGCCCACGCAGAGGTCTTGACCCCAATAAAACTTCTCTCCCAAGCCAAGATAATGTGGGTGACTGCGTTCTCTTCAGGATTCAGGGAGCGCCCCAGGTGTGGCCCTAGCAGCCATCTGTGCTGAGAATTGCGGGATGGGAAAATCAACTTGCAGACTCTAGGAAGCACAGGAGCAGAGTAGACAGCAGATGAGGATAGAAGGGTCTCATTTCCTGACAAGCAGGCCTTGTGAAGGCCTTTGGGCTGTGCCTGCCAACTGTACCATTACCATTACCTGTGTGCATTCTCTGTGGGCCTAACAGCACTGTCCCTTGGGTGGGAGCCCATGCCAGAGCCAGGGACATGGCAACTGTCACATGGTTTCAAAATACTTCTAGAGAAATTGATCTCTTTTAGGCTTCTCTTCAAATTTCCTCTTGTCATTTTCATGTATGTGTGTCTTTTCTCTCCATCTTCTAGCCAAGAGATTCTTTCTGACCATTGTTGCCATGGGGATGGATTAGGTGACAAATTCAGACAGCAAACATTCACTCTGTGGACAGGTGCCAGGCACAGAAGTGCGTGCTATGGGCACAGACACTCAATAAGGATTTATTGAGACTGTACTATGTGCCAGGCAGAGCTCTAGACACTAGAGATATAAAAATGAACAAGACAAAGTCCCTGCTTTCATAAGACATATTCTACTAGAAGCAGGCAATAAACAAGGAAAGTGTCATATTGTAAGAACTATTCTGCAGAAAAATAAAATAGCATGATGTCATAGAGAGTATGGAGATAGACATTCTGGATTTAGTATACAAGGAATGTCTGTCTGAAGTGATGACACTTTAACTTTCTATATGACAAAAGAGTCAGTAATGTGCAGAATAAGGCAAAGAGAATTCCAGGCAGAGGGAATAGCTAAGCTAGTGCGAAGGCCTTGGGAAGAGAAGCTCTGTGTGTTTGGGAAAAGGATCATTGTGCATGTTGGGAAAGGACAGTGATAGAAGATGGGATCAGTAAGATGGGCAGGGATCAGATAATACGGGGCATCTGGGGCTCATTGTCAGGCTTCGGTTTGGTGCCAAGGGATTGAAGAACCTTTGAAGGATGTTATGCATGGGGATGAAATGTTGCACTGTGCATTTTTAAATGCTCACTGGCTGCTGTTTACAGACTCAACTGTAGACCAGTCCAGGTCTTTCTGCAAGTGTGGAAGCAAGAAGACTACAATGGAGGTCAGAGTAGGATGACTCAGGAGAGAAGAACCAAAGTGGTGGTAGTATCAATAGGAAGAATAGGAAATGGATTCAGGCAGAATAGGGAGGAGAAACCAAATAGAGATGACTAAAATGTGGTGGCTATAGAAGGGAAGAAAACATTCGTAAATCATATATCCAATACAGGTCTTAGATATATAAAGAACTCTTACAACTCAGTAAGAGGAAGGCAACATGATTTATCAAATGGATAGAAGACTTGAATGAATATTTCACCAAAGAAGATCTACAGATATACAGACGAATAAGCACATGAAATGATGCTAAGCTTCGTTAGTTATTAAGGACATGCAGATTAAAACCTCAACAAAATACCACTACACATCTACCTGGAAGGCTAAATGAAAAAGACTAAGTATGCCAAGTGTTATGACATGCAGCCCCCTGGAATGCCCCTGAGCTGCTGGCAGGAATGTAAAAGGATACAACTACTTTGGAAAACATTTTGGCAGTTTCCTAAAATATATATATATACACCAGGACTGCATGAAAAGTATCCAGCCATGTAACATGTAAAGTAGAGGCATTTATGGCTGGATTTTTCCCACACAGCCCGTGTACATACCTGCATATAACCTAGCTTTTCCATTCCTAGGTATTTTTCCAAAATAAATGACAGTATGTGTCTACACAAAGACTTGTACTTGGTTGTTCAAAGATGCTTAATTGGTGATAAGAAAAAAACTGGAAATAAGAAAAATTACTATCAACAAGAGAATGAATAAATATAGATGTAGCATATCTATACAATGGAATGCCACTTGACAATAAAAAGGTAACATGGAGTAAACATATTCCACCCTGTCTTTCCTACTAAATGTAGCAATAAAATGGACAGAATGCATGGAGGACTCTGAGGAGTAAATAGTAAGCAGGTGAATTCAGGAAGAGAATGGGAAAGGAACTTCTAATGCTTAAAGAGAATGAGGAAGTACCCGCCCTTATAAATATTCTATATTCTCTCATGCTCCAGCTCCTGAACATTCCTGCTGCAGTGGCATCTGAGGCTTGCAGGGCCTTAAAACTCTAAGGGAGGGAAACTTTGATTTAACTAGTCTCAAGAGATTGGGACAAACCCTGTTGTGCTCTCTCTCTCTCTCTCTCTCTCTCTCTCTCTCTCTCTCTCGCTCTCTCTCTCTCTCTCTCTGTCTGTCTCTCCGTCTCTCCATCCATTGGCTACTTCACACCTGGATGTGGGTACAGTTGCACAAAGTACACAGCAGAGCAAAGTAAGTAAAACTCCAGTTTTTTGACCAGAGAACCAACAAGAGGAACCCTAGGGAACCCAAAGCACCAGGAGAAGGAGGAACTCAGGAAACTGGCCCCAAAAGTTGTTTATGAACTCCTGGGCTCACCCCATTTTCTCTGTCTCTGTCTCTGTCTCTCTCTGTCAAAAACAATAAAATCTTTAAAAAATATGATCCAATCTGAATAACAGGGAGAAAAAGATTTTGTTTTAATGAATAGAGCAAAAACAATACCAGAAGGTTTAACATTCATGCTATTGGGGTTCTAGAAAGAGAGAGAAAAGAGTACAGTGAAGACAAAATTATTTGAAGAAATAATTACTAAAAACTTAAAATTCGGCAAAGGACATAAGCCTATGGATTAGTTTCATTTAGATACATGTGAGCATGGATTTCTTTGGTTTACCGTTTGGGGCTTGCTGAGATTTTTAAAAAAGTCTTTTTCTCACTGTTACTCAGATTGGTGTTGAGAAAACTGGATAATAAAATTGTACCAGATCTTACAGCTCTCACAAAAATTAATGCAAAATGGGTCAAAGACTTAAATGTAAGACCCAAAGCCATAAAACTTCCAGAAGAAAACATAGGAAAGAAGATCCTTGACACTGGCCTTAGTAATAAAAAATTTTTTTTTATATGACACCAAAAGCACAAACAATAAAAAGAAAAAAACGGGTAGAGCTACATCAAATGTAAAACGTCTGCATAGCAAAAGACACAGTCAAAAAAGTTAAAAGGCAGCTTACAGAATGGAAGAAAACCTGTGCACATAGCCTGTATCAGATAAGGGGTGAATATCCAAAGTCTATAAAGAACTCATACAATAAAAAATAAAACTATTAAAAAAGTGGGCAGAGGAACTAAATAGACACATTTCCAAAGATGACATCCAAGTAGCTAAGAGGGACATGAAAACGTGCTCACCATCTCTAATCGGGAAAAAGCAAATCAAAATGACAATTAGAGATCACCTCACAGCTGTACCAATGGTGATTATCAAGAAGACAAAAGATTTCAAGTGGGAGGATGTGGGGAAAAGGGAACCCTTGTGCACTGTTGGGATTGTAAACTGGTTTAGCCACTATTGAGAATAGTATGAAGGTTCCTCAAAAAATTAAAACTAAAACTACCATATGATCCAGCAATTCCACTTCTGGGTATGTATCCAAATGAAATGAAAACAGGATATAATAAATAAATAAATAAATAAAGGCATACTTTGTTTTATTGTGCTTCTCTTTATTGTACTTCACTAACATTGTGTTTTCACCAACATCAAGGCAACGCTCTCCACCGGCAAGAAGATTATGGCTCACTGAAAGCTCAGATGATGGTTAGCATTTTTAAGCAATAGTTTAAAATTAAGGTATGTACATTTCTTTAGACATGATACTGCTACACACTTCATATACCACACTATAGTGTAAACATAACTTTTATATACACTGGGAAATGAAAAATTTTGTGTGGCTTTCTTTAGTGTGATATTTGTCTTATTGCCCTGGATCCTAACCTGCAGCATCCCCAGGATATGTCTTTATCTGCATTCCCATGTTCACTGACTCATTATTCACAATAGCCAAGATACGGAGACAACCTGAGTGTTTGTCAGCGGATGGATGGATAAAAAGATGTGGTATATTTATACAATGGAATACTATTTGGTCATGAGAAAAAAGAAAATTCTGCCATTTGCAACAACATCGATGGAACGTGAGGACATTATGCTGAGATAAGTCCGACAGAGACAAATACAGTAGACTGTCCACTAACTGGATCTCAAGCAACTGACACTCTTGAGATTTTACCAGTTGCTTGAAAGTGCCAGTTGCTTGAGTTCCAGTTAACGGAGAGTCTACTCACGTTTATCTGGCATCTACCAATCCCCATGAGTGCTGATTAACTTTGGAATCTTAAAAAACCAAAATTGTGAAACCAGAGAGTAGCATGGTGGTAACTGGGGGCTGGGAGGGTGGGAAAGTAGGAGAGATATTTAAATTACAAACTTGCAACTAGTAGATAGGTAAGTCCTGGAGACCTAATACACACTACAGTGATTACAGACAAAAATGTATTGTAAACCTTAAGAGAAAGAAGTGTTAACTGATGCTACTATGGCAATTATATTGCGACATAAATACATCAAACCAATATATTGTACACCTCAAACTTATGCAATGTGTAGAGTCACTTCTAACTTAATGACCTACCTGTTTAACAACCACTTGAACTTATGACCAGTTCTTCAGCATGGGGAATCCCCTTTCTCAGTCTTTTTCTGTAGCTGGTTGGTATTCACTACATGAAGCGTTCACAATCACTCAAGACTACTTATTTGGTTTATAAGTGTGGTGTTGCATGATATCTATTTAAAAATACATACCCTATGGTTCCATGACATACCATAAGACATCCACCTTTAAGCTCCTCGTTTATTGACCAATTCACTTAACGACTTGGTTGTAAGAACGCAACGCAGTCGTTACATGAGGAGTGCATGTATTTCAAATATAGCACAATAAAAAATAAAATAAAAATAAAAATTTATTGTAATGCTACAATAATCAAAACAATGTGGTATTGACACAAACATAAATATCTATATGTTTAATTTATACTGTATGAAACAGAATTGAAAGTACCCTTACATTTATAGTCAATTCATTTTCAATAAAGATGCCAACACAATTCAGTTAACTCAAAATAGAGTACTACATCAGAATGGATTAACTACAAATGGTGCTAGGACTATTGAATAACCACATGCATAAAGAAGAATTTATACACTTACACATAAAAATTAACTCAAAATGGATTAGAGACCTAAATGTAAAAGCTCATACTAGAAAGTGTTTGGAAGCAAACATGGGAGATATCTTTGTTTTGTTTTGTTTTTTAAGATTTATTTTTGGGGGATGCTGAGATGGCTCATCAGGTTGAGCACTCACTTCGCAGCCCCAGAGTCTGAAGACTGAATCCTGGCCCCAGCCTGTACAGACCCATATGCTGAACTGGGGTGTGCCTCCAGTTTGGTTCTTGCCAGGGCCTAGGCAGGAGGCCGCTGGCCCGGTTCCTGCCCTGTGCATACCCACACCCACCTGTGGAGTGAAACTATATCAAAAACTAATAATGTACAATGATGGAGACTGCTCTGAGCCCTTCCCCTTCTCTCTGTCTGTCTCTGTCAAAACAAAACAAACACAATAAAAGTAAATCTTAAAAAAAAAAGATTAATTTTATTGTTTGAGAGAAGGTGACAAAGAGAGAGAGAAGGGGGGAGGGCCCAGAGCAGTCTCCATAGTTGTACATCCTTAGTTGTGACATAGTCTCATTCCACACAGGTGGATAAGGGGGTGTACAGGGCGGGAACTGAACCATGGGCCTCCTGCAGGGAAGATGAGAACCTTTATCACCATCCTGGCAGTTACCAGTTGCTCTGTGTGCAGTTCAGCACATGGGTTTGCACAGGCCAGGGCTGGAATTCAATTCCCAGACCTCGCAGTTGCAAGGCAATCACTCAACCTGCTGAGCTATCCCAGCGTCCCAAAGATATCTTTTATGACCTTAGGTTTAAAAAGATTTCTTAGCTATAGCACAAAAGCACACTACATAAATGAAGAATTGACAAACTGGATTTACAAAACTTTTGTTTCAAAAGACATCAAGAAAATGGAAAGTCAAGCCATAAACTTGAAAATATTTGCAAATCATGTATTGGATAAAGAACTTATAGCTAAAACATATAAAGGCCTTCAAACGCAGAAATGAGAAAATAGAGAAATGACAAACAAGAGAAAAGGAAACAAAATATTAATATAAAATAGTAGGCTCAAGACATCATTCATCTATAATTGCATCATATGCAAATGTTTTGGCATCATTAGCCATTAGGTAAATGCAAATTAAAACTGTGATGAGAAATCCCTGTAAGTCTATTAGAATGGTTAAATTAAAAACTATTGGCCGGACTAAGTGCTGGTGAGGAGATAGAACAGATGGAAATTCAAAATGATACAGCCACTTGGAAAAGTGGTTTAGCAGTTGTTGTTTTTTTTATCAAGTTAAACATACACTTATTGTATGACCCAGCAATTCTACTTCTAGGTATTTATCCAGAGAAATGAAGAAATATGTTCACACAACTACCTGTACATGAATGTTTATAGTGGCTCTATTCATAATTGTCAAATACTAGAAGCCACTGAAATATCCAGCAAGTGAATGGATAACAAACCCATATATCCATTCCATGAAATACTACACAGCAAAAAGAAAAAAAGGTGGTGGGGGAGGAGAGGGGAAAGGGGGAAAGGAAGCATAAGAAGAAAAGGAAGTGGAGGAGGAAAGAAAATGAAGGAGGGGGAGAAACAAACACAATTTTGAATGACTTGTTAAGTCACTATGCTGAGTAAAACAAACAAAAAACAACAACAAAAAACTGGCCTCAAAAGGCTGCATACTGCCTCATTCCACTAACATGACATCCTCAAAAAGACAAAACTACGTTGATGGCGATCAGGTCAGTAGTTCCCAGGAGTTCAGGGTGGAAGGAGGTGGGACTACAAAGGGATAGATAGCACCGGGGAATTTTTTGTTCTGTATCCTGATTGTGATGGTGGTTACACAAATCTATACCTGTGTTACAATTTGTAGAACTATCTACCAGACAATTCTTTTATTGTATGTTAATTTAAAAATAAAATAAATCAACCAAAGAATAAACTATTGATACATGCAATGCTGTGGATAATTCTCAAAAATAATTCTGCTGAGTCAAAGAAACCAGGCTGAGGATAATCTCATTTTTACAAAATTCTAGAAAATGTGAACTAATTAATCTATAGTGACAGAACACAGATTAGTGATTGACTGGGGGTGGGGAGGTGAGGAGTGGAGGGAGGAATTGCTACACAGCAGGAGGAAGATTTTGGGGGGATTGATCTCTTCACTATCTTGATTGTGGTGATGGTTTTACAGATGCATGTGCGTTCATATTCCAAACGTATTGACCTGTGCAGTTTAAGTCCTGTGTCTCCTATGTTAATGATACCTCAGTAAAGCTGTAAGTAAAATACAGTGGCTGCCCTCCAGAGTACAGGATCCAGTGACAAACAAATTGACAGCTCTGTAACCCAGAGTTTCAGGAACGAGCTGTGAGAGTCCAACACTGGAACACCCCCTGCCCACCCCTATACTCACCCAGCTGAGAAATCCTCCTGTAGCTGGTCACAGGTAGCACTATTTAACTTTTACACCCACAGCCTAAGCAACAGGAAACACAGGGCCTGCTCATGATAAAGTTGGGTTTTGAGAAAAAAAATGTTTTTTAAAGATTTATTTTATTGTTTGAAAGAAGGTGAGAGAGAGAGAGAGAGAAGGGGAAGGGCCCTGAGCAATCTCCATAGTTGTACATCATTAGTTGTGACATAGCTTCATTCCACGCAGGTGAATGTGGGGCCACGGTGAGTTGGGAACAAAATTGGGGGCCTCCCACATGAGAGGCAAGAACCTTTGCTACCATCCTGGCAGTTACCAGTTGCGCCCCACTTCAGTATATGGGTTTGCACAGGCTGGGGCCGGGATTCGATACCTGGAGCTCACAGCTACAAGGCAAGCACACAACCTGGTAAGCTATCCTGGCATCCTGAGGAAATTGTTTGCTCTTTTCAAAATGCTCTCCCAGCACTTCACCTTTTGTTCTCATGCCATTCAGAAGCCGGGTGCCCTTGACCAAGTTCCTTGGCCTCTCTGATCCTCTCTGATCCTCACTTTCCTCCTCTATGATATATGGATAACAAGGTGCCTACCTGACATAGTTGGTGTGAGGAATGAATGACACAAAGGCTATAAAACAACAACATATCCCCATCTGACAGAGGATATTTCTGGGAGCATTTTGGTTTTTAACGTTATGATTGTATGCATATATGTTTTATATCACAAAAATGTATATTGTATATATCATGCATATGAGACATGATGCTAGAGAGAGAGGGTGAGGGAGAGAGAGAGAGAGAATGACTCTGGGTCAGGATACCACAGTCCTAAGTAAGCTTGAGTACTGTTCTATCCCAGTGACTTCCTAGGGCCAACGGAGAGCCCCATTTCAGTTTACAGACAAGGCAACAAGACACAAAGAGCTCGCTGATGACTGATGACAGCGCTGGGATCCGACTCCTAGCCCAGAGCTTTGACAACGAGGCCAGATGAGAACCAGAGAAATTGTCACATAGGAGAGTAGGTGAGGTAATGGAATGGGAAACTGTTTTAGGAGCCATATAGCATACTGTACTCTAGGGGCAGAATGGAAGTCAGGAGGAGGAAATGAGGCACATTTATTACACTCATTCATTTTTACATCCATTCATTCTGCCATCTGATATTTATGGATTGTCAGCACTGTGCTAGGATCTGAGGGATGAGTAAGACAGACCCCCCTTTCTCCACAGAGCAAACACTGATTTGGGTCTGAGAGATGAGATAAAAAGTGATGTTTTGATTCAATTCTAATTCTGTCCATTGGCCACAGTCACTCTCATCCCCTGGATTTGTTCTTGCTGCTCACTGGTCCAATGTTTAGGGTGAGGAGGAGGAAGCTGTGAGGCATGAAGTGGTCAAGAGGAGGACTTGAAACCAAGGGTGGGCAAGCTGTAGATCAAGCTGGTCCAACCCACAGCCCATCGGCCACATGCAGCCCAGGACAGCTCTGAATGCAGCCCAACACACATTCATAAACTTTCTTATAACATTATGAGGTGGTTTGGTTTTTTGTTGTTGTTGTTGTTGTTTGGCGACTTTTTGTTTCTTTTTAGCTATCTTTAGTGTTAGTGTATCTTATGTGTGGCCCAAGATATTTCTTCTTGCAATGTGGCCCAGGGAAACCTCTTTCCTTGACTGGACTCAGGCCGCTGCTGAGAGTTGCCTAGGTAGACCGCTCCCCATCCAGAAATCCAATGGTCCCTGTGCAGAATTGGGAACTAGGTCCAAGGAACTGGCTCTGCCCACACCTGGCAGGTGAGCTGTTGCAGGCATGATGTTGGCAATTTTGGTGCTTCCCTTCTGAGGTGAGGACAGGTGGGTCTAGACAGCTGTCAGCCACCAGAGGGCGGTGTTGGGGTGTGTCAACACCTCAGGACACTCCTTCAGTCAGGGGTCGGTAAACAGAGCTTGGCTTCCTCCAGCCAGGCTTCCATGTCAGACAGGCTTCACCTGTTTTTCTGATGTGTTTTAAGCACCTTAAAGTCTTAGAACCACTGTGTGTGCCGAGGCTTCAATGGTAGCCTTGCAGCCAGTCACAAAAGCCTGCTACAGTAGGAATTCTTGGGGAAATGCATGGATTAGCCAGTAGAGAGAGACAGGGAGCTGAGGTCATGGGTCCACAGGTGGACAATGAGCTACAGAAATTGCTGTGTTGGAAATGAACTGGAATTGGATGAGGAGGGAGGGGGAGCTGGCAAGATGGCAAAAGGTTGCAGGCAAGGCAGGAGGCAGTGGGTGAGGCACATTCATTACACTCATCCATGCCGCCATCCATTTATTCTGCCATCTGATATTTATGGATTGCCAGCACTGTGCTAGGATCTGGGAGATGGAGAAGAGGAAAAGTCACCACAGAAGGTTGGCCACGGTACTTCAAAGAACAGGAATCCTAGCATTCAGTTTAAGATGCTTCTGCCACAGAGAGATCTGGGCGTCTGGTCACCTTGCTATGTGAAGAGGATTCAGTGGAAAGGGCTGCATTCTGCCGGGGTGTGGACAGGAGCAGCATGCCTGTAGAATGTCTGGATGAACTAACCACACAGGGAGCAGGAGCAGGGACTCAGTGGAGTCATGTGAACACAAGCTCCTGGGGTCTTACAGTCACCTTGGCCAAGGCTTTGGACTTGCATATGGGCAAATGGGAGTTTGAGCCTCCTTATCCAGGTCTCAGGAGCCGGGGGGATCCCCGTGTACATCTGAGTTACAGGAGAGGGCTCCAGGGTCATGAGGCAGCAGGTAGAGGAAAAGGAGGCAGGGACCCAAGGTCCAGGGAACCCCCACTACCTTCAGAGAGAATGGAATTCAAAGTGGTGAGAGCTTTTCCTGCAGAGTGGAATTCAGATATAGATTCTGAAGAAAGAGAAGAAGCTGCAGGGGGTGGGAGAAGACAGAACTCAGGTGCCCACCACAAGCTCTGCATGATGGGATCCTGCTTCCTCCAGCCCATCCCACACCGTTCACCCACACAGAGACCCAAGTTCAAACCACCAGCCCTAGAGCAATAGTCTCCTAACTTATTTCCCTGATTAAACATTAACACCCTTGTTTGTTTCCACATAAACGTAAGAGATTTTTAAAGAGCATAAGTCAGATAATGTCTCTCCTTTGCTGTAAATTTCCTGTTACTAGAAAAAATGCCAATTCCTCTCTGGTCTGCATGAGCGCTCCCTTCCCTTCCTAGCCTAGTATCCTCCCCACCAGCGACTATGCTCCAGCTGCCACTTTCTTCCTGCTATTCATTAACCACACCTTCCACTTCAGGACTTTCACACTTGCTAATTCCTTCTGTTCAGCTATCTTCCCCCAGACTTCCACATACTTGGCTCCTTTTCATCATTTTTATCTTAAATGTCACCTTCTCAGAGAGGAGACTTCCCTGACATATAAGGAAACCGTAATTCCCCAGCACCTCTCTAATCTCGCTGTATCACATCAATTCCTCACCCCATCGTTATCTGAAATGGCCTTTGCTTATCCAGTGACTCTTCCTCCACTATGATTTAAGCACCTTGAGGGCAAGCCTTGCCTGTCACCTTCACTACTATTCCTTAGTGCCTGGCACATTGCCTAGAATGTAGAGGTACTCAATAAATTTTTTTTTGAAAGAATAAATGTTAAATTTTATTTAGTAGGTTTGCTTATTGTTTTCAATGTATAGAAAGGGAAACTGAAGCCTAAAAAGGTTAATTAACTGGCCTAAAGTATAGGTGCTAGAGGCAAAACTTGAGCCCAAGCAGCTTAACTTTCGTATTCATGCCTTGGTATTGGGTTGTTTATTTTTATTTTTTTTAAGATTTATTTATTTATTTCTATTGTTTTGAGAGAAGGTGAAAGAGAGAGCGAGAGACGGGGGAGGCCCAGAGCAGTCGCCACAGTTTTACACCATTAGTTGTGATTTGGTTTCATTCCACACAAGTGGATGTGGGGCCACACAGGGTGGGAACCTAACCAGGGGTCTCCCACATGGGAGGTGAGAACTTTCACCATAGGGCTCGGCTGCTACTAGTTGCATTGCAGTTCAGCATATGGGTTTACACAGGCTGGGGCCGGGATTCAATCCCTGGACCTTGCAGTTGCAAGGCAAGCACTCAACCTGTTAAGCTATCCTGGCATCCCCAACATTGAGTTATTTTCCCTCTACCATTGTGTGTCCTTTCCTGGAGAGCACTTAGCACAGTTTATAGTGGTTCTGTTGTCTAACCCTTTACTGGGTGTAATGCTACTTGAGCAGGGCTGTGTCCTGCTCTCTGACATATCATCAGTGCTTAGAATAGTGCCTGGCACATTGTAGGTGCTCAGTGAGTGCTGGCTGGGTGAATGGATAAACAATGAAGTGAAGAGACAAGGGAGGGCTGAGTGGGAGGAATATGAGCCCACCAGTGGTGGCAGACTTTTCCAGACCCCAGCTGGAGTCCAATACCTAAATGCCAGCAATTCCTGGGTAGAGGGATCTGCTGAGAAGTTGCCTTTTGCTATTGCAGAAGGCATCTTTTGGGGCAGATGATGGTGGTTTCACTTGCTTTTGTACAAGAGCCACCTGCTCCATAAATCTTCAAACTTGGGGTCATTCCCCGACTAAGGGCCTGGGTTTGACCTTTGCTCCTGACATAGCGAAAAGTCCAGCCTGTCAGTGGGGGAGATACACAGGCTTCTGGGTGGATGGTTCCGTGTGAATAGTCTTGCTTCCACTCATTACACCAGGTCAGCACATTTTTCGGCTTCTGAGAAACAGGAAGAACCATGATGTGTGGTGGGGTTTGAAAGGATGATAAGAGAAATGATCACATTTCTTTGGTTTGGGCATGGAGGGCTGGGGTTCCTGTTTGCTTGACTGTAACTCATCACCTTTCTCTTAAGCCAGAATTCAGGAGGATGAAGACTGTGGAACACATGCTTTAGGGTAAGGGTGTCCAACCTTTTCGCTTCCCTGGGCCACATTGGAAGAATTGTCTCGGGCCACACATAAAATACACTAACACTAACGATAGTTGATGAGCTAAAAAAAAAAAAAGTCTCAAAAAATATAATGTTGTAAGAAAGTTTACAAATGCATGTTGGGCCGAATTCAAAGCCATCCTGGTCCACATGAGGACCGCGGGCGGCGGCCTGCAGGTTGAACAAGCTTGCTTTAGGGGGGAAAAAGAGCAAGGGGATAAGAGTTTTTAAAATTATTACTATGAAACATACACATACAAAAGATATATAACCTGCATGTACAGTTTATGACATAACAAACTAGAAACCCATGTGTCTACCACCCCATCCCCATGAAGGTGTCTCTCCCATAGCATCTCATTCCTTCCCCACCAGAGGTAACCACTATCTTGATTTTTGTGGTTAGTAATTTCTTTGCTATTCTTTATAGTTTGATCACATATATAAATATCTTCAAATTATATGCACTTTTATTTTGCCTATTTTTGACTTTCTTATAAATTGTGTTAGATGTGTTTAAAACTCACTTTTACTGCTGAACAAAATATTTTCACAGTCATCCATGTGGACCAAAACAACTGTATATTTACTTGTTCTACTGTATTCACTTTATTATAATCCAATAAATGAATAAACCACAATTTATTTTTCTCTTTTATAGTGATGGATAGTTAGAGGGTTTTGTTTTTTCTAAGTTTTAGCTATTAAAAACAGTAACAGAAAAAGGATGTTAAGTAAATACTAAAGAAACCTGAATAAGATACAGACTTTAGTTAATAATAATACAAGGGCTGTCCAGAAAAAAATCCAGCAATACATACCTTTATTTTTCATATTACATGGCTAGATACTTTCTGGACAACCCTTGTATATCAGTTCATTAATGGATAAATGTACCATAATAATATAAGATGTTAATAACAGGAGAAGTTGGGGATGCCGGGATAGCTCAGCAGTTGAGCACTTACCTCTCACACATGAGGTCCGGGTTTTGATTCCCAGCCCATGAAAACCCCAAATGCTGAACCATGGTGCAGCTGGTAATTGCTGGGATGGCTCAATGGCGAAGGTTCTCGCCTCCCATGTGGGAGGCCCCCAGTTCGGTTCCCACTCCACGTGGCCCAACATCCACTTGTGTGCAATGAAACTATGTCACAACTAATAATGTACAATTATGGAGACTGCTCTGGGCCCTCCCCCCTTCTCTCTCTCTCTCTCTTTTTCTCTCTCCCCTTCTCTCAAACAACCAAAATAAATATTTTAAGAAAATTAAGAATAGGAGAGATTTGGTGTAGAGTACATGGTAACTCCCTGTATTTCACAATTTTTCTATAAATTTAAATTTATTCTAAAATAAATTTATTTTTAAAAACCTAATATTGTTAGGCACATACTTGCTTATATCTCCTGATGCACATGAGCAAGAATTTCTTTAAAATACACACCAGATTGATAGTTGACATTTACAGGATATTTCATTCTACAACACAGGATTATACATTCTTTTCTGGTGCACATGGAACATTCTCAAGGATCGACCACATTCTGGAACACAAAGCTAGTGTCAGCAAATTTAAGAAGATTGAAATCAGACCAACAAATTCTTTGATCACAAAGCTTTGAAATTGGAGATCAACTGCAAAAAGAAAGCAGAAAAAAAAAACATATACATGGAGATAAAACAACATCTTATTTAAAAATGACTGGAATTCTGGGTCATGGAATACACACATCTTCAATTTTACTAGGCACTACATTTCAAAAGTACCGATTTATTGCTCTGCGCATAAAGCGTTAGGATTCCTTTTACTTCACATCCTGGGCAAGACTTGTAATATCTGACTTTTTGATGTTTGCCAATCTGGTGGGTGGGAAATGTTATCTCACTGTGGTTTAATTTTGCATTTTCCTGATTACTAACACTGTTGAACATCTCTTTATATGTTTATTGGCCATCTGTGTTTCCTGTTCTAAGAAATGCTTATTCACGCCATTTACCTTAAAAAAAATTTTTTTTCTAGTGGGTTATTTATCTTTTTCCTATTGATTGAAAGGACTTTGTTACACATTCCGGAAACTACTCTTTTGTCATTTATAGTGATACAAATATTTGTCCTAGCTTGTAGCTTGTCTTTTCACTTTCCTTAAGAGTAAACTTGATGAATGTTGAATATATTAATCTTTCCTCGATGATCTGTGCCAAAGAGCTCCTGTCTGGTCCTTCAGATCCACTCTTGACCCTTCTATGGCCTCTGTGTCCTGGGAGGCAGACCTGTCTAGACTATGTTAATGACTTTTGTGCTCAGAGGGTCCCCATTGAGTTTGCCAATGCAGAGCAATGACAGACAATCAAAGGTAAATGAAAACAGGTTACTTGTCCTCTCAGCTCTGTCCTTGCAGGTTGGCTGTGTCTCTTGACTGAAGGTCCCAGTTCTTACCAATGGCCCTCTCTGCACAGCCCTCTGTATCTCTGAGTTTTACTAACTATTCCCTGTCCCCTTACCACTCCTTTTAGCCCCAGAGTGCTGCATTTTCCCTCATGTTTTTTCTATACTCTGTTCTTACTTTTATTTTTTTAAGTGTTTTATGTATCTTTATTTATTTTTTATTGTTAAATTTATTGGGGTGACATTGATTGATAACATTTACATTGTTTCCAGGTGTACAATTCTACATTACATTGTCTCCACATCACATTATGTGCTCACCACCCAGAATCAGCTCACTTTCCATCACCATATATTTGATGCCCCCTTCCTACTCCCCCCGCCCCCCAGCTCTCCCACCCACCTCCCGCCTTACCCTCAGGTAACCACTAAACTATTGACTGTGTCCATGAGTTTTTGTTTCTTTTGTTACTTTCAGTTTTATATTCCATCTATGAGCAAAATGATATGTTTTTTTTATTCTTTCAGTCTGATTTATTTTGCTTAATAAGATGTTTTCAAGGTCCGTCCATGTTGTCACAAATTGCCATATTTTATCTTTTCTTATTGCTGAGTAGTATTTCATTGTATAAATGTACCACAACTTATTTTTCCAGTCATCTATCAAAGGACACTTTGGTTATATCCATGACTTGGCCACCGTGAACAGTAATGCAATGAACACTGGGGCACATATATCTTTGCAGATAAAGGTTTTCAGGTTTTTTGGGTAGATACTCAGGAGAGGGATTGCTGGGTCATATGGTAATTCCATTCCTAGTTTTTTGAGGAGTCACCATACAGCCTTCCACAGTGGTTGTACCAGTTTACATTCCTACCAGCAATATATGAGGGTTCCTTTTTCTCCACAGCCTCTCCAGCACTTGTTATCCCTTGTCTTGTTGATTATAGCCATTCTAACAGGTGTGAGGTGGTATTTCATTGTGGTTTTTATTTGCATCTCCCTCATTGCTAGTGAAGTGGAGCATTTTTTCATATATCTGTTGGCTGTTTGTATGTCTTCAGGGGAGAAGCGTCTGTTTAGGTCTTCTGCCCATTTTTTAATTGCGTCGTTTGTTTTTTCGTTGTTGAGTTGTATGAGTTCTTTATATATTTTAGATATTAGCTCCTTATCAGAGGCGTTGTTTTCAAATATTTTCTGCCATTCAGTTGGTTTCCTTTTTACTTTGTTGACGGTGTCCTTTGCGGTATAGAAGCTTTTTAGTTTGATATAGTCCTATTCATTTATTTTTGTTTTTACTTCCCCTGCCTTTGGGGTCAAGTTCATAAAGTACTTTCTGAGCCCGAGGTCTATAAGTTTAGTGCCAATGCCTTCCTCTATGCACTTTATTGTTTCGGGTCTTCTGTGGAGGTCCTTAATCCACTTTGAGTTAATTTTGGTATATGGTGACAGTTCACAGTCCAGGTTCATTCTTTTGAGTGTGGTTTTCCAATTTTCCCAGCACCATTTACTACAGAGGCTTTCTTTTCTCCATTGTATACTTTTTGCTCCTTTGTCAAAGATTATCTGTCCATATATTTGTGGATTTGTTTCTGGGTTTTTGATTCTGTTCCATTGGTCTGTATGTCTGTTTTTCTGCCAATACCAAGCTGTTTTGATTATTGACACTTTGTAGTATAGACTGAAGTTGGACAGTGTGATGCCTCCAGTCTTATTCTTTTTTTGGAGGATTGCTTTGGCGATTTGGGGTCTTTTGTGGTTCCATATGAATCTGATCATTTTTTAATCTATTTCTTGAAAGAATGTCTATAGGATTTTGATGGGAATTGCATTAAATCTGTATACTGTTTGGGGTAATATGGCCTTTTTTTTTTTATTGTTAAATTTAATGGGGTGACATTGGTTGGTAACAATTAGATAGTTTCCCGATGTACAACTCCACATCACATCACCCATGCATCGCATTATGTGCCCAGCTCCCAGAATCAGG
>PVKE010001532.1:0-98203 GCA_004027555.1 Craseonycteris thonglongyai | reverse complement strand
CTAATTCTCCCCCTTCATCCATTTCACAGAAAAGAAAATTGGGGCCCAAAAAGATCCAGTGACTTGACACATAGGAGCTCAAATTCCCTCTTCCTTCTAAAGCCTGTCTCCTCACAACCCAGGACAAGCTCAGCTCAGTTTACCTTGTGAGGTATTTGAAAATCTTAATTAAAAACAAACAAACAAAAAAATCAACTACCAATTCTCAAAGGACTAGACCTGGTATTAGTAATCGATTAAAAGAGCTTTAGTTTAATGAGTCTATTTCATACTTTTCTTAAAGCAGCAGGATCTTTTTTCTTTTTTTAATACAAAATTTTCCCAAGGAACCCTGATGTCTGAAAGAGATCAAGTGGGAGCTGCTGTGTCCGTCTGAAGCAGAAGCAGCTCCTACCCTGCCTGGCCATGCCCCCCGCCTCACGGGCGCACCCCCCCCAAGGCACCTGCAGGACGTCCCAGCTGGACATGGCTTCGGCATCATTCAAGAACACCAATTTTCAAGTAAAACCCAATTAGAATGTCTTCTAAGCTGAAAAGGAGCTTGGAGATTGTCTTATCTGTCCCCAACCCTCACAACGTCTTCCTGCTCCCCCTTCCCCAGGCCACCAAATCAACTTTACAGCCAAGGAGAAGGAAAGACAAGTAAGCTGAGGGGAGTAACGGGTTGGTGACTGGCCCCCCAAAGGATGACTACCCCCAGATAGCCTGGCCATGCCATTCCAGGTGTGTCACTGAAGCTCTGATGGCATGTCCACAGGTGTAGGCAAACCACAGGACCCCTTGGATCAAACCAGAACTTGAACTCACCTAATGCTGGCCGTCAGCCACTGGCTTAACTCCCACAGTGAGCCTGTGGCCCCAGCCTGTTGCCCAAGTTAGCTGAACTCACCTCTGCCCACAAGCGCCCCCAAATGCTGCATCTTTACCCTAACTACTGCTACAGCAGGGGACCAAGAGTTAGGAGGCCTGGGCTGGGTCACTGCTCTGCCCTCTCACTGGCTGTGGGACCTCGGACAAGTCATTTTGCCTCTTGGGGCACTGCCTGCCTCACCTGGAAAAACAGGACTAATGCAGCTCGCCCTACCTTCCTTACTAGGTCTGCAAGGATCCTGGCTGCTCGGGGCCAGGCAGAAACGCTAAGTGTGAGCTGGGCACCAGAGGAGGGCTCTGACTATAGTCACTCAATGAGAGACAGGGGAGGGCTTGGCAGAAAAGGCCAGAAACATCTCTCCACTGTTCTTTGCTGTGGCTGCAGCCACACTTCCCCGGGGACCAGCCTACTGGCCACCCAGCACCTCTGGGGCATTCTGACAAAGGGAGCAGAGAAGCTCAGTGGCAAACACCTCACGACAGTGCATAGTTAAAAAATCAAGGAAGCAATACAATAATCCCGGGCCCAGTACATCTGAGCCATAAATACATTATTTTAAGGATATACTTTTTTTTTTTCTTCAATTAAAAATGAGTTTATAATCCTGATTCTATTCACAAGGAACAATTTCATCATCACACACTACAGACAAGAAATGTTATGGTGAACACGGCTGCACGTCTACGAGGGGACGTCGGTTGGAAAGGAAGGAGGGATGGGTGACTGACCCAGCACTTTGAAGATGCACCCAGGACAACCCGTCGGAAGCGAGGACACTAATGTGGCAGTGGAACGTCAACACCATGGAAACTCACAGACAGAAGCAGCTTTGTTCAATGTAAACATTGATTTTTTTTTTAAAGGACAGCAGTTTCAAGTCTCTCACGCGCTCGCTCTCTCGCCTTCTCATATACTTATTTTCTTTGAAAACGTAAACATGTTGAAAGGGCCTTGTCTGAGGTATTGAGGTATTCCTCGAAGGTTAAGGCTGTTATCAATGCAGGCTCTGCTGAGCCTCCTTCAGTAAGCTGTCAAAATCCATGGCTTCATACTTGTTTTTCACTGACGCAGGAAGGGCCTCTTCTGAATTGGAATCTGGGCAAGGAGGTGGAGGAGTCAGTGAGCGGGGAAGGCAGTGAGCAACTTCGAAAGGCCAGATGCTCAGAAAACCCCAGGGACTGGAGGTGACCCAAGGCCTCAGAGAGCACTGGACAGCGAGCAGCGGCTCAGCTGTTCTGCCCTGACACCCCTGCCATGTCGTCAAGGTCTCAGGGCCTCTGCAGCCCTGTTTGTAGGATGGGGGGCCCTGAACTACAGCAGCCCAGAGCTCCTTTCCAGCTCCGACACCCCATACTGGCCTCACCGCATGGACATGGAACTAGAACCTGGCCTAGAACCCTCCGAGGTCTCCTGTCACCCACCCCTGCATCGGACTCTCCCCTACAAATAATTCTTTCTTAAGTTGTATTTCTTTGTCCTTATTCGCCAGCTTGTCCTCAAACAATGAGGACATGGTGCCAATATTGTTTCCTTTAAGGAGCCGTTTGGGGCCACCATGGAATGTCCCTCAAGCCACTGGTTCTGTGAGGTCAAAGAAACAGTAGTCATGGTTCTGCCATCTGGCTGTGACCATGAGATTGGACCTTCCAAGATGCCATGGGAGGCTTGAGTCTCTTTTTTGTCCCAGTCCTGCGACAGGACAAGATGGACCAGAGACCAGAAGAAAAGCAAGATGGCAAACTCCAGGTGAAGTGGCCACAAAATTATACCCATCAGCAACACTGGAACTTGAGGTGGGAGCTGTAGGTCTGGGTTACATTCAGGAGGGCTTGCCCCTCGTGCTCTGGGTCTTACTGGCATGGGGTGGGGCCTCGTGTACTCACCGTAGTCAGTGTATCTGGGCCAGCAGAAGTGCCGGAGGCCTCCGTAGCTCAGTTGGAAGGAGGGTTCATTGCGTTTCCGCAGGGCTGCGCCATTCCGGAGAGAGAGGGCGGCATGCTCAGAACACCGGTAGGTAATGAAGCCGTACTTCTCACCTCTGGGGGGGAAAGGACAAGGGGATCATGTTACTGGGCCAACTTGGTGGACATGGTCAGACCACCCATTACTTGGGGATGAACAGAAAGCCATAATGATTCAGGGACCATATCTCATGACACCCCCAAAGTAGAGTTGATGCCAATTGCTAGGCTGACCTCTGCAGTGTACTTTCCTGAATGTTTGCCATGTGCTGGCCACCACACATAGCCCCATACCCTCTTCTGACCTCTCTGAGTGGGTGCTGCCATCTTCTCCACCTCACGGATAAGGAATCAGACCCTGCAGAATTAAGCATCTGCCCACAGGCAAGTGCCAGCACAGGGTAGCGAAACTCAGGCCTCCCGCTGTGAAAGCAGACGCTCTTCACTCCCGTTTCCCTCATGGCTTCTGTTTCCTGGGATATGCCATGCCTACGTCCCCATCCTACCACTCCCGCGGCCTTCAAAGCCAGCCTCAACCCTGTCTTCTGTGGCTGCTACCGTAACTTGGCCTCCCCTTCCCTAACATTGCTGGCATTCTGCACACATCTCATCCTTCACAGTAGAGACATCTGTTACATCTGCCTGCTCAGTGGCCACTCCCCTTCCTCTGACCATGTGCTCAACTGGGCTCAGAGCACCAGGGTAAGTCACATGACCGTGGCCCTCCCTGATCACAGTGACTTGTTCAAGGATAAGCCTGTTGCCCAAAGTAGAACCCCAAAGAATCAATCCCAGGTCTGTGCTGGAACCATAAGAGAGATCCCTGCTCCCCTGGGAGATAAGCTTAGGGCTGGAGGCAGCCACTTGGCCCGAGGGAAGACTGTCTGAGAAGGAGGACAAGACAAGGGGGCACCCCCGACTCTTCAGTTCCATGAACAAGGGATTCCTGATTGATACATGCATCTGCTAGGCAGACTCAAGGGCAGAAGTGGTGTGGAGCTCCCTTACCACGCAGGGCAGGTTTACTACCTGCAGATGCCTAGTAAATACTCAGCTGAATTGCATTTCCTGATCCTTCTCTGTGCCAGGCCAGAGATGGACTTCTTCTGCCTCCTTACGTGTCTAACACTGGTAGTGTGTCTGAGACTTGTGCGTGCCTTTAAGATAAGCTTGTCCAACTCCCAGCCCGCAAGCCTCATGTGGCCTGGGATGGCTTTGAATGGGGCCCAACACAAATTTGTAAACTTTCTTATAACACTGTAAGTTTTTTTGTGATTTTCATTTTTAGCTCATTGGCTATCATTAGTGTATTTTATGCATGGCCCAAGATAATTCTTCCAATGTGGCCCAGGGAAGCCAAGAGCTTGGACACCCCTGTTTTAAGATCTTCATAAAGTGACCTCTCTTTAGAAATTAATTTGTTGGCTTTGTTTTTACATGTTATTGTCATTTGATACCCTGAAGACTACAGAGAAATTAAAACAGTTCCATTTGTGTAATGACTCTTTAACCATGGTGAAAACACAGAACAGAACATTTATCATCTTTACTATCTGTAAGTATACAGTTTTCTAGTGTTAAGTATATTCATAGTACTGTGCAACACACCTCTAGCACCTTTTCATCTTGCAAAACTGAAACTCTATAGCCGTTAAACCACTCCCTCTCCCAAGTCCCTGGTCAGCACCACTCTGACTTTCTGTGTCTATGGATTTGACCATTCTAGGTACCTCATGTCAGTGTATTCATATGGTATTTGTCTTTTTGTGACTGGCTTATCTCATGTAGCATAATGTCCTTAAGATTCATCCATGTTTGTAGTACGTAACAGGGTTTCCTTCCTTCCTAAAGTTGAATACGTAACATTCCATCATATGCATATACTGCATTTCTGTTATCCATCCGTCAATGGGCAGATGTGGATATTGTGAATAATGGTGCTGTGAACGTGGATATGGAAAGGATCTCTTTGAGATCTTGCTTTCAATTATTTTGAGTACATACCCCAAAGTGGGATTGTTGGATCATATAGTAATTCTGTCTAATTTTTGTAAAGATTTATTTTTCTTGTTTTTGACAGAGAGACAGCAAGACAGAGAGAAGGGGGAAGGTCGAAAACAGTCTCCATAGTTGTACATCATTAGTTTCCACTATAGTTTCACTCCACAGGTGGGCATGGGGCTGCACAGGGCAGGAACCGGGCCAGGGGCCTCCTGTGTGGGAAGCACGCCCAGCAAGAACCAAATTGAGGGCATACCCCAGTTCAGCATATGGGTCCACACAGGCCAGAGCTGGGATAAGATCCTCTGACCCTGGGGCTGTACTGTAAGACAAGCATTCAACCCGCTGAGCCATCCTGGCATCCCCATGTCTAATTTTTTTAGGCACCTCCACACTGTTTTCCATAGTAGCTACACCAATTTACATTCCCTCCAAGAGCGCACAAGGGTTCTCTTTTGCACATCCTCACCCTACTTGTTATTCGCTACAGCCCTTCTAATGGATGTGTAATGATTTCTAGGCAGGCACTATTTTCTCATTGAAGCTTTTAAATATTATTATTAAATTAGAACTTAAAAACTTAATAATTTAGTTTGCAGGTATAATGGGAAGTACTTTAGAATTATTTCAAAACTGACAAAGTTTTGACATCTAAGTTGTGCATTTTTCTGCAACCTATTCTTCTCGCAGTTCCCCTGGCAGATGAAAGTTTTCCCAGGTGAGTAAGGAAAAATCAGGCTGCCCAGTAGAAGGGAAGGTTCAGCAGTAGTTGATGCAAAAGAATGGAGGGATGTGAGCAGCATGGGGCTTGCAGCTCAGTGAGGTCCCAGTGTATGTTTAAGCCCCTGTTATCATTTCCAGGGTAGAGAACCCAAAGTGAACAGGTGGGCTGCAGACGTGGTTCTGTCACTAACTAGCTGCTCAGTTACCTTATCTGAGCTCCCCTGGAAAGAACAGCAATAGAAACCATGAGTGCATAAGTCATAGGCCTGCTGGGAAGTGTAAGAGCATGTGTGGAAATTGGCTGGTGCTTAGCAAACCATCAGCACATGTTCTCAGCTATTACTGGGCTGCAGGATCCTCTCTGATCCTTCCCCTGGGCTGGCTCTCTGGGTCCAGGCTCTGGGTTTCACCCCATTTGTTCCAATAATCTTTTGGGGCATTTTCTGCGTGGCCAGCCCTGGCTCAGGACCTCTGCCCTCCCCACCGGCTCCCCTGCCAAGCTTGACTCCACTCACCTCTTGCTTCGTGTCAGCACCTGGCACTCTACAATCTCGCCAAACACTTCGAAGCGCCTCTTCAGCTCGCGGGAGCTCATGTTGCTGGCGAGATTTCGAATGTATACCATGCGGCCTTCGCCCTGCTCGAGAAGGTGGACACAGAGGGACCTAGTCATTGTCTGGCTTCCTGGAGCCCCTTTGGTGGCAGGCTCCCATGGAGTCCTCGGCCCCAGTCCATGATGCCTGGCTGAGTAAGTGACACCAGCTCACCAGCTGGGACTAGAGTCAGAGAGGGGACAATGATGGTCACTATCCCAGAGGACCTGTCCTGCTGAGTGTCGATGGGGAAATGACCCCCAAAGAAGGAACTGCTTCCTTGAAGGAAATGAGCAGAGACAGGCAAAGAAAAGAGGGGGCTCATCACTGTTAATAGAAATGCATACTCAGTAGCTTCCATATTTTAAAATGAGACTTTTTTTTGGTAGTGGGGAAGGTGATGGGGTGGAAAGGCAAGTTGCTGAGGGTGGGAGGAGGCAAGCATTGGGAGCCAGGTCATAGGGGGAATCAGAGCGGGCTGGGAGGAAAGCAATGGGACAGGGGACCTACAGATACTCGAGCCAACATTAACCTTGGTTTTGCCAAGGCAGCGTGTAGACACTGTGACCGGGGTCACCTTCGGGTTGGCTTGGTGCCATGACTGTGGGCCCCCAAAACAGCTCAGCAGAGGGAAGGAGTTGGGGGAAGCCCAGTTGAAACCTCCCCTCCACTTCTCTCCAGTCTGTGGGTGCCTCCAGTTAAAGCTACTGACATTGGAAGAGTCGCTTTGACCTCCTGGAAAAACTCCAGCGTGCTCCTGGGGGCAAAACCATCAGGTTCTGCTTTGGATGTGCTTTCTCTGGGAAGAGATGAAGGCAGTGATTCTGGAGCCAAGCCACTATGGAACCACAGGTGGCAGGGAGGACAGCATAGGCCCAGGTGCACAGCAGGGTTCTGCTGTCTCCATTAAAAGGTAGCGATCCCCTCCCCCACCTCCTCGAATTCCTAGTGACACTCTTTCCTGCCTCTGCCCCACTGTTTTAAATCTGTGCTTGGTTGGTTCCTTTCGTCCCTCAGGTCCCAGCTCCTTGAAGGTGCCTGCCCCCACCCAGACCACCACGTAAATACGTCCATCCTCCCCAACAGTCAAAACACAACTGCTTATTTCAGACGTTTTAGTCGTGACATGATTAATTTCACAGCCCCTCTCCCAATCTACGGCCACAGTGTTTATTCCTTGTTCACAAGTCTGTTCTCTCCCTTCTGCCCCAACCGTGGGAGCAGAGACCTTGTCTGGCTTGCTCATTGTGGCCCAGGGCCTAGGACAGGGCCAGGCACATCGCAACTGCTGAGTGGTCACACACGGATTCCAAGATGCTCCATGCAGAGCCTGTGGCGTTAGGCATCTGCTTGCACACAGCTGTGTGCCTCTGAGGTAGACATGCCTCACGCGTGTGTGCCTCAGCCCCACGCACCGTCATGGGGAAAGCAATGGAGAGCCTGTCTTTTTGTGCTTGTCTTAATTCCCCTCCTTCCTTTCTAGTGACAAGGGGGGACTGGCTCCACCCCTGATCCCCCCCCAGCTTCCGGATGAATTTTCCCTGTGGGGTGCTTTGTAGTACATTTACCAGGCCTGGCCTGTGGGCTAACTCTGGGGGAAGAATAGGGAGGTGAGAGGACCCAGGGAGGCTTTCTTGGTCCCTCATCCCTGATCAAGCTGGGGGACACTTAGGAAGCATAAGGTGCAACTCCCTTGTGTACAGATGAATAAACCGAGGCTCAAGGAAGACGGGGCACCTGCCCAAGGTCACACAGAGGGTGGTGGCAGGGCTGGTATGGCCTGGTCAGCCAGGCTCTGCTCCCCCTACCACACCTGCCCTCTTGGCTCTGTGGAGCCCCTGATGCTGGGCCCTCAGTTACCACCAACTGCATGCCTCATAGCCAGTCCCTGAGCTGCACTTTGTACGGTGCCACCTTTGATGCGCTTTGGTGACCCTTTTTTAAATAAGAGAGACAGAATTATCTTCTGCAGGTCACAGCCCGCCTCCAAGATCTGTGAAAGCCAGCCCTTCCTGAAGCCCCTGCTTGTTCCCATTCGCTCTGGGCTCCGGGGCCCCAGGTCACTTACAATGGCCTTTTCCCGCCGCTTCCTGGCGTGCCGGACGCTTGGCGTTCCGTCTGAACACGGCCCTCTGCTCTCACATCTGTCAGTGAACAAGCAAAGCAGAGACACTCACTCTCTGGAGGGACCACACAGGGCGGAGGGCAGAGCTGTCAAGACCCTTCCTGCAGAGGCCCAGCTTCCTCCTCAGCAGTCACTGTGGGCAGGCCTGAACACGGACACGTGCCTTCTGCCCCCTTCCGGGACGGGATCTCTGGGAACCACCACGTAGCTGATCATAACCCTTCTACACCTGGCCTTTATATGCCGCTAGGGGTAGAAAGGCCCTTTCACTTCACTGTCATCTCTGATCTGATATAAACAAATCTTGAGGCCTTCCTTATGTTTCCCCATTTTCCAGGTGAAAACCCTGAGGCTCAGGTTCAGTACGAAATTTGCCAAAAGCTAGAAAGTGGGGATGCTAGAGGAAGAAGTTCTGCTGAATCTACACTCACTGCTCTCCAGTGGTTGGTGCCTGGCCCAGAAGCAACCCCTGCCAGCCCAGGTCCGGTCCAGCTAGCAGGCTACTTGGATCGGACGCACAGGCCGAGGAGGCACCTGGGCCCCGTGCCTTCCTGTGTGCACGCTGCGCTCTTCTCCGGAGGGCCTGGCTGCTGGAGTGGGAGGGGCCTGGCATGTGAGGGTGGCTGAGTCCCAGCTCTGCCACATACTATCTGCATCCTTGGGAATACAGTGCAGAGGATAAGGGCGTGGCTCCCGGTCAGACAGCCCGCACTTGAACCCTGGCTCTACCACCTCCCTGCTGGGTGACCTTGAGCCAGTTACTTAAGCCCCCTTAGCTTCAGTTCATCTGTAAAATAGGGAGAATCAACAGTATCACCTCTTCAGCCTTTTATGAGGATCAAATTAGAAAATGCACATACATGCTAGCCTAGGAACTGCTTCTGCTATCTATTTCTATTGAAATTTTCTGAGCCTCAGTTTCCTCACATATAAAATGGGGATAAGAAACAGATGTATGCTCCAAGCACATCTGTGAAGCTGAAATACGGTAACAGAAGGGGATGGGATCTGCAAACTTTAAAGTGCTATACAATAATAGCATCCTCATCCATTTGCAACAGAACTAGCAGTTTCCCCACCTGAAGAGTTGAGAATGACTGGAAGGTAAACCAGCTCAAGACGCTTCCTGTTGAGCAATGTCTGGTAGTAGAGGCACAGGTAAAGAAATGTGGGTCTGGAGAAGACTGAGGACTAGTTTAGCAGACTTACCTGGCTCTGCCATGCAGCTAAACAGGAACTGAGTTAACCAATTATCTTTCTTCAATGAGCAGAGAAGGCCTGCCCTGAACTTGGCCCAAATGCAAAAAGAAGTAAAGGAGAAGCCATGGGGGTTTCTAGAGAGGCTCCCAACTCTGCTGGCAAGCCCATGAACACAGGCCCTAGCCAATCCTCCCTGAGCAGGCCAGGGAGGCGAAGTAGACCAGGCAGCTACAGCTCTGACCTTGGAGGATATGATTAAACAGGAGAACCACAGCAGCTGCTGAGCAAACGTTGCAGAGAAACTGTCTAATGTGGAAACCCAGTCATTTAGCTCACAGCACCTCCTGGGGAAAGGAGAATGGAGCCGGAAAGAGAGCTCTAACTGGCCACCCTGGCTTATTATACAGAAGGGCTGTTAGAGAAATCGCTGGGGAGCTCATTTTGAGTAACAGATAGTTCAGGGCTTCTTAACATTAGTATCTGGGGAGTCCTCTAAAATTGAATGTCCATGAGTCTCTGCACATTTTAATGAGGAGAGGAATCTTTAAGAGCTGCTGGTGTAGCTAGAAAGCTGAATTATTCTAAAAAAAGGTATCGTTCTGTTAACGAATTCTGGTTCTCAAGAGTATGGCACTCTGGTGACTGGTCATCATCACTAGGGAAATGAGAATTCTTCACCCCAGACCCAAGACCTACAGACTCACACCATCTGGTGACCATAAGCCCTCCAGGTGACTCAGCGGCAGGGCTCTGGACTCAAATTCGCCACCTAGTGCTCACTTTGGTGCATCTCAGGCTGTGGGTCTGGGACCAGCACCTGGGATCCTCAGGCCTCTCCTGAGGAAGAGTCAGATCCTGCTGGAATCAGGGGAAAAAGCAGCCTGTCTCCATTCCTTCTGCCCAGCTCCCTGCTGACTTCTGGACCAGCTTCCTCTCCAGTCCGGTTCAGTGAGCAAAAACGGGACGAGTGAACGGGCTCATGACTCATCATCACCCTCTGGGAAGAGCCGCAGTGGGGGCAGGGCGGGGACGGGGGAGGTGATCTGCTGGAGGCTGACGATGGAAAGTCACAGTGCCACTCAGCAGCACCCAAAACGGGAATAAACCTCCACGCTGCTTTAAAGCCAGCCATTTCTCAGAACACAGATTAGAATTATGCTCATCTGACTTTTATGCGTGTCACAAGGCATTCAGCTGTATGGGTATATATGTTTCCACAAAGTCCTATCCATTTTACAAATGTAAAGCAGAAATCAGAGGAATAAGGGCTAAGTTCACTCAGACAGAAGGCCACACAAGGCAAGACTGTAGGTGTCCTTCCTGTCTCCGAGACTGGGAGACTGGGGCCACGGCTGTCACTCTGCACACAGGCTGTGCTCGCCTCCGGGACTTGCCCACAAGTCCCCAATAAGGACCTCTGACCAGGACACAGAGCACACAGGGAAACACCGCTCCCTCCCCTGGCACCCTGGGAACCAGAGTCCAAGGCCGCCCACCCTACCTGAAGGCCCTCCGAGTGGCTGGTGACCGGGAGCGGCACGATGAGGAGCCGGAACTGGAGCGGCTGCGGGAGCAGAGCTGCCAACTGGCCTTGCTCGGTGGGCTCTGGTAGGGGCAGTGGTCAGAGCGAGGGGGGCTGACCCCCGAGTCCCCTTCATCGTCGTCGTCCTCCTCCAGGAGGAAGCTGCTCTCACCACTGCTGCTGCTGCTGTCCTCAAAGACGGTGTCATAGTCGGGGCTCTTGCAGGAGGCCAGGTCTTCATCCTCGAGGGCGGTCTCCAGGAGCCCGAAGTGCTTGGTGAGGCTGGCGCGGATCTCGTGGTCTCTCAGCAGCAGGCTGTCCTTGGGGAGCGCGCCTGCGTCACAGCTTGTGTTTTGCTCTGTACCAGAGGCTTGTGCCTCAGCCTGCAGGGCACCTTGCTGGGGCCAGGCCTCAAGGTGGACCCCAGATGGCTCCCAGGACCTCAGCACCTTCCTCTGCAGGGCTCCCTCTGGCTTGAGCACCTGGCAGTAGTCGTGGTCTCCGAAGGAGCAGGAGAAGGGACGCTTCTGACCGGCCTGGGAGGCTGGCTGGGCTGCGGCATGCCGCAGGTGGGACAGGAGCTCACTGCACTCCGGGTGCTTCTTTGGCAGCTTGTGGGCTGCTCCCGTGGCAGCCCCGAGCTGGAGGCCCTCGGGGGGTGGGGGGCTGGCACCTACGCCTTTGCCTGGGCTGTGCTTGATGTCTGGCTTGAAGGGGTCCTCCTCTGGGGGCTTGTACGGAGGTGTGGTGGGTGGGGTGAGTCCTAGCCATGCAAGAGAAACACGTGAGGTGGAGACAGATCACTTCTCCAAGAGACACTGAAACCCTAGTTGGGATGGCAGAGTATGTCCTTTCTCCCCCAACCCAACGGATGGCAGGCAGCACTAATGCACCACTGTACTGAGGGCTGAGCCTGGACTTGGCCAGGGCTCCTCACACAGTCCATCATCAATTCTTCGGAGCTGGCACGTGATGAAATCCAATTGCCATCCTTTCTGTAGACTGGCAATGGGATCCGAAGCCTCCAGGTCATCCAAGATCTATAATATCTCCCTGCTCCACATCTAGTCACTCAACAAGCCCTCCCCACCGCCTCTGACGTCTCCCAGGGCAGAGATGGGGCAGGCTCCACAGAAGCCTCCAACCTGGATCTGATCGCCAGTATCCTCAGTGCTCCTGCATCTGACCTTGGCCTCTCTCCTCCCCACACATCCGAGGGAACTTGCTAAAATGCCACATGTCTCAGGGGCTCCTAAAGCCTCTAGAATCAAGAGCAGAGCCCTCAGCCTTTTGCTGTTGCTCTTTCCTGGCCCCTAGTTCTGCCATGTCACAATGCCAGGTGACCAATCTCTTTGGGGGCCCCTGTGCTTCCCCCTCCTTCAGGGATGTCCTTCCCCTTCTTTGCTTCTCCAACTTCCACTCATCCTGCAAGCCCAGTTTCAACGCCCCCTGCTCTGGGTGCCCTGAAAATCTGCCCAGCCTCGCTCCTGACCCCCACCCCCCGGTGCTCCCAGAGCTCTTGCACACATTTTGGAACTAGTGCAAATGGAACAATACTCACTACAGTGTGAGCCTGTCTCCCACATAAGACTGAAGGTCCCCATGGAGGAAGATGCGTGGCTCTTTCTTTTCTGACCCTGACATTAGCTCATGTGCTGGTTGCTGAACAGCTACACCAGGTCCTGACTCTCCTCCTTATAACACCCTCAATGCGTATCTCAGGGCCCAGAGCAGCCTGTGATGCAGCAGCAGGGATCAGTGGGGTACCCCTCACTGCCCAAGGGGATGCCCAGTGTGGGGGACTCATTGCTGGGGGTCGTGTCAGCTCCTCCAAGCGCACCGCCCCACAGCCGAGCCCCTGGCTCACCTGCCGTGCCACAAAGCTCCACCGTCAAGGCCTGCTCCAAGCTCTTCTTGCCAAAATGAGAGTCACTGGTAGGGCGGGGAGGACAGAAAGGAAAGAGACCAGTCAATAGCAGGCCCCGCCTCCCCAAGACACAGAGACAGACCCTGGTTCTGCTGCCCCTGGAAGTGAGGCCTAGGGAGAACTTGCGGGGGACACCCCCATCCTGGCTTTTAGACGAATTCACAGCTGCAAAGCTCTTTTAGGAGAAGCAAGAGCAATCTACAGAGAGAGGATCCAGGGAAGACAAGCAGACAGACTCTTTATTTTATAGATCGAGCACCTGCAGGCCCAGAGAGGGAGCATACTGGCTCAAAGCCACACAGCACCATCAACTTTTCCCCGTGAAGAAAAGAACTCCTTCCCTGGGCCTGGAGAGACCAACTTCTAAAACCAAAGTCCTTTCTAAGGGAGCCCAGCTCCTGAGGGCCCCACAGGGCAATGAGGGCAAAGGCATGGGACCAGAGCAGGGCTCAGGGGCCGATGACCCACCAACCCCCTGACCCACAAGGACTGTCCAGAAAAAAATGCAGCCATTGTCAATATAACAAGAACAATGACATGGCTGGATACTTTCTGACAGCCTTCATATGCATGCAACATGACTTGGTCTCATGGAATAATAAACCAGTAATTTCCAAAAATCTACCTTTGCGACAAGGTCAACATGAGGCACCTGGGAGAGTCTGAAAAGAAGACAAAAAAGAAAAAAAAAATTAAAATTTCTCCACATGGCATCACTAGCAGATGTTTCTCTCTGGAGAGTACCCCAAACTTCCATTGTGCCGAGCACAGCTCAACGTCAGGCATAGGACCCCAAAGCCTCTGCCATATGTAGAGAAGGGCAGGGTAACTCAAAGCCACCTCCATCCCTAGGGTCTCAGCAACATTAGCAGGTGACTACTGACTGACCTACTACTACTGGGTGTTGCAGAGTAGATGGGTAAAAGGACGACCCCTTCTGGCCACACAGTGTAGCGCAGGAGGAAAGAGCTCACTCCCAAGGCCCGCAGCTCAGGGTGCAGCCACAGAATAGACACAGGACTAACTAGCTAAAAGGATCACTAGATCTCCCTGTGCCTCTGTTTCTGTCTTAAAATGGAGATTATAACAGAGTCTACCACACAGGCTTCCTGTGATAAGTCAGTGGAGATAATCTGTGTTAGAACAGTGCCTGGCACAGTTTAAGTACACAATAGATAACTGTTGTTATTATCACCACTATTGTTAGCATTTAAAATTCAACCTCAGCGTGGAGATGAATGTACATGCGTAGACCCACCGTCTGTCACATCCTCACCCAGGAAGCTTTCTTTAGAGCACTGATGACAATATGTAATTATCTTCCTTGTGTGCTTACATTTTGATTGCCTGTGAAACAAGCCCCATCAAGTTGGGCATCTCACACTCCTTGTTCATTACGGGGTGCCTGGGCCATGCATGATGAAAAACTCAGAGATGGATGGGTGATTCCTGAAGACCCATCCAACTAGCCCACTATACAGAAGGGGAAGTGGAGAGCCAGAGAGGGGAAGGGATCTGCCCAAGTCAGGGCTCCTGGCTCCCAGCGCAGTGAGGTAAGCCACTTCCCATCCCTGCCCCTTCTCTTGCAGACCACCGACTCCAGCTACCTCTGGAAAGGAGCCGCGGGCAGCTGGGGTCCTCATCCGTGTCCCCACACCCACTCTCACAGGGGCTCTCCAGAGCCGGGATCTGGGGTCCTTGGAGTTGCTGCTGGTCTTGGCCACTGTCCTCGTCCGTGGGGATGCCCAACTCCCCCTCCGTGTCATAGGTCTCGGGAGCCAGGCCCAGCGAGGCCAGAGACTCTTGGGGCTCTGTGGAGACCAGCGATTCGTCGGTGAATGTCAGCCAGGGGCCCAGCTCTGGGTTCAGTCTCCTGGAACGCCGCACGGGGCACACTGAGCTCTCTGGCTTCCTCCCCAGCTTGGTCCACGGCAAGCCTCGGCCTGGCCTCTTCCGGCCCCACTCTTCCTCCTCCTCCTCCTCCTCCTCTTTTTCTTCTTCCTCCTCTTCCTCTTCCTCCTCCTCTTGCTGCAGCCTGGCTGACTGGCTGACTCGCCCTTTCACCTCCAGGCGCAGCGGGCGAAGGCTGGGTCTGGGCCCGGTGCTCTTGGGCGAAGCCGCTATCCTCACCTCTTCCACGGGGGACGGGTGGCCAGGGGAGGCCTGGCTGTCTCTGGGTCTGGGCCGGGGTGTGAGGGAGGCATAGACAGGTGTGGCCAGGCGGTAGGGTTTGCTGACATCACAGAGAACGTCTTGAGCCAGGAGTTCCCTCAGGATGGAGAACTCAGTCCAGGTGGCTTTGGAAGGGTGCTGGGATCGGGCCCAGGGTCTGACCTGCTTGGACGAGGTGCTGCAGGGCTGAGGGGCTGGCCCTGCGGCCTGTGGGGGCAGCTTCCTCTGGGGGAGGCAATAGGTGTGCATGTAGCGAATGAGCTGCACCACTGCCTGCATGTCCTCCGGGGAAACTTGGGCACTGGGGGCTGCCCTGCCTGGCACGGAGGTGTCCTGGGGAGACGCTGGAGCTGGGGAGTCCTCACCCAGCTCCTCGTCCTCCTTGGCAGGGAGCCGGGGACTCAGGGGTGCTGGTGGCTGCAGACCCCTCTCTGGGGAGTGGGCTTTAGCCTGGAGGCAGGACGGCACCGAGGTGAGGTGCTTATGTAGTTCTGTACAACTCCGGCTCTGAGACTGCGTTGTGGGGGCCTTCTTGTCTTGGGTGCTGTCCGCCTAGAGAGGGGAAGAGACCAGAGTGAGGAGGGAGGCCCATACGGCTCCTCCCTCCTGCAGCCACTGGCCAGGCCTAGCCTGTCTCACCTGGATCATCAAAATCGCGTTTCATCCCTTTCATTTGCAGCTTGCAGCAGAGCCTGGCACCTGGCCACACTCAGGCAATGAGGAGTGACGGGACGGCCAGCCTCCTAACATGGATTTCAGCCCTTCCAGATTCACCCCGAAGCCCTGCTCTGACCATCCCCTCCCTGCGCCACACACCGTCTGCAGTCAGAGCGCCAGGAAGCACATTAGTGCTGGCCGGCGCAGGCATGGGAACAGGGATGAACCGAAAATGGGGTCCTCCTGGGGTGACGGAAATGTCCTAAAACTGGATCGTGGTCATGGCTGCAAGACTCGCTGTACATTTACTAAAAATCATTGAATTATATACTTTTACGATATGTAAGTGGCACATCCATAAAACTGTCAACAAAAAAAAAAAAAAAGAAGAAAAGAAAAATTCAGTAGCTCCCAGTGCCCATCGGATTAAGCGGGGGAGGCCCCTGGCCAGGTATTCAGGGTCCGACGCGATCTGGCCCCAGCCGACGGCTCTCCACAACCTTGATCTGCCCCTGCTTGTCCACGCAGGGCCTTTCTTCCCAGGGCACCTGCCGCTCTACTGGCTGGCAGGGCTGGCAGTCAGGTGTGCCTCCCAGAGGGCAAAGGCTCACCAAAGAGCTTAGCTGCTGCTCCCTCAAGAGAACAGACCACGAGGGGTGGACCTGTGCTTTGGGGGGTCAGCCAGGCAGGGGACAGACAGGTCCCTACACAGAGCCACTTTGAGGGTGTGGGATTGCAGGCCAGGGTCCTTGCAGGAGGGGCCCACAACAAGAGGGGAAGGAATGCTGGGAAATCACCCATGCCACCCCTCCTTGGAAGAAGGAACCCAAGTTGGAAAAGGAACTGGCTTTGTTCTTGGGTGTTCACGACAGAACTTTCAACTCCCTAATAGCTTAAGGTGACCAGATTTTAACATTGGTAAAGCGGGATACCATTGACCGGGGGGAGGGGGTTCTTGATTAAAAATTTGGTCTATCTCCTGCCATTCCCTAGCTTGTCGTGCATTCTTTCCAAAATCGGGACTTTTTAAAAACGCCGCGGGACACAGGACAAATTGTTAAAAATCGGGACTGTCCCGCCAAAAGCGGGACGTCTGGTCACCCTTTAATAGCTCCCCCTCAAAGACATTTACACTCCTTATTACTGCGGCCTCCACAACCGCGAAATCCTATTTCAGGTGGTCGCCCTACTAGAATATTAGAATAAACCCCCTGAGGGAAGGCCACATCTCCTTTGTCCCTGCCCTAACCCAGCATCTAACACAGAGCCTGGAACACAGGCATGTACAAGCAAGTCCAAGACTCTTTCTAGAACCCCAACCTGGCCTGGGTCTTAAGAAGTGCCCAGCACACCGACTACAAGGTCATGTGAGGAGCAAGGAGGAGAACTGGAAGTTGACTGAACTTGATACTCCCAACAAGAGCTGAAGGTTGCACACCCCGCACCCCCAGGAGCCACCGGGTACCCAGTTGGTTTGGAGGCATGTGTAGGAATACCTTGACATTAGGCCGCTGACTTTTGGACCTGAGGCCCGACTGCCGCCAGCCAGTCCCCACTTCCTTCTGGGTATCGGAGCTCGATGCTGGGTAGGATGTGGCGAGCAGGAGCTTCTGTAGCTGCAGGAGAAGCAGAGGGGAGAGGTGCAGGGGCTGAGCTGCAGCCAGGGGACATGGAGAAGCACCGAAGGGGGAGGCTCAAGCCCGAACTAGAGCCTCGAGACTGACCATGCCCTGACCCGGCTCATCACAGGACCATAGGAAGAACACAGGATGGGCAGCTCATGACCTAGAATACATCCCCAATGTGTTAAGTACAGAGAGCAGAGTGTTGAACAACCCCAAGCACACACACACACACAAGCACCCCAATACAATGTTAAGTCCTTTATAGAACGAATTACCTAAGAAGAATATCTGTGACTTTGAGAAATCCACACAGATCCTGGATAACACCTGCCTATTCTACTGATGCATATGCATACATACTTTATCAGAGCTACTCTGCTTCTGCTTCACACACACACACACACACACGTGCAATCTGGAAGCTTGGCTACCACAGTGCTTCTTTGGTGTGGGATTCTAGCTGATTTCCCTTTTGTTCTTTTTGCCTCTATTACTTTTCAAAAAATTAATTTCTTAAAAACGTAATGCTTGTAAATGATGAAAAAAAATATACCACAATGAGTGGACAATTTGAGGCAAGTCTCCCTCTTGCCTAGGTCCCCTTTCTGCCCCTGAGACAACTACAATAGACACTCAGTTAACCGGAACTCAAGCCACCAGCAAATTTTTTTGGCCAGTTGCTTGAGATTTTGCCCGTGGCTTGAGTTCCGGTTAGCGGAGAGTCTACTTACATTTATCCAGCACCTACCAATCCCCATGGGTGCCGTTAACTGAGAGTCCACTGTATCATTAACTACTTTTTTGTGACTCTTATCTTGAAATGGGATTTGATCGAACAAGAAAATACATGTACAGAGCACCTAGCTGTTTCTACACAAGTGGAAGCAAACAACACTTCAGTTTGTCCGGCTCTTCTCATTTTTCCACAAAAAACGGCTGAGACTCTTACATTTCTGCATCTAAAGAACAGGTACACAGCATCCCCCAGAGTATCTGAGGGCCCTGGGAGCTGAGTACACCTGAAGTCCCACCTGCGATCCTATCACAGCCAAGGTTGAGAGTAAGTTGGAAAGTGTAAGGGGTTTTTGCTACAGCACTGAGCACTTCCTCAGGGGACATGCCTCCCACTTCCACCCCCCATCACCTGAGCAAAGAGTGGCAAAAGCCCAGGAATCACAGAAAAAGCCACTCCACACACCCCTAGGAGCTGGAGCATTGCCCCACCCCTCTGAGACCTCAAACCAACACACACACACGTGTGCGATTCTCTGACACGGACGGGAGCGAAGGGACCTGGTCCGGACCGGTTCAGCCCCAACTCACCATGAGACCACAGTCGAGTCCCTTCCCTCCATGAGCCTCGGTTTCTCCATTGTATAACAAGGGCAGGTATGTAGTGGTCCATGTGTCTCTGCCAGTCCATTGGTGGACTCTCTGGGTTCTATGACTTCAAAGAACTGGGCATCCGAATAACATCTCATGGCCTTTCTGAAATTCTATCATATGCTGGGAGTCTAGAGGGTGAGTCTGTTTTCTGTGTGCCTAGCACAGTGTCTGAAACAGGTGCTCAAAAACGTGTGTGGAATGAAGGCTGTCGCAGGCACAGGAGGGAACAACCTGTCACCAGCAGGGGTCGCTCTCTGCTCCTCGGAGGTTTGGTCCCTCTTCAGAGCCTTGAACAGAAATGGCACTGAGAATTCCTCTTGCTGTTACTACTACTAATGATCATGCCAGGATGACTTAGATAGCATTTACTGAGCAACTTCTATGTGCCAGGCACTGTTCTATGTGCTTTACATGTGTTACTTACTGTATCCCTCCTAACAGTTTTTGAGATAGGTACTACTATTGACCCCACCTTACAGATTAGGAAGCTGAGTCAGAGAGAGGTTAGGGACACACAAGCATTAACTGGTGTGTCTGGGACTCAAACCCAGGAGGTCTGACTTCAGTCTGAAAGGCAGCAGGACCCCTCTCAGCAGAAGCCACAATGTGGGGACTCAACATACTCATATGTCCAGCACACAGTAGGTGCTTACTAAGCGGTTCACTCCGCTTTGGGGAACTTAAAGGGAGCAGAAAAGAAGGAAAGGCATCCTGAACCAGGAGGCAGAATGCCTGGGTTCTAGTTGTCACTGGCATACCAACTTGCTGTGTGACCACAGAAGAGCAACCGTGTCTCCCCCCCTCCCCCCCACACACACCCTGGGTCTCTGCTTTCCCATCATTGGGTTTGACGGTCACTAAAGGCCTTTCTAGCTTCATGACCCAGGAGCCCTCCCCAGCTCCCATGATCTGATTTTCAGCGTCTTACAGCCCCCAGGGAGCCAAAGCAGCAAGGTGAGGAGCCCGAGACAGGGGAGTGTCACACTCCATGATGTCTCAGCTTCCAGTTACCCTCGCCTGAGTCAAGGACAACTGCTTTGAGCAATGCTTGAGGTCTAGACCCCTTTGAGAATCTAGTAAAAGCTGGGTTTTCTCCCCAGAAAGCTGTGATTCCATGTGCACATTCCCACGTTCCACATTACAAACACAGAAGCACTTTTGCTAGTGGGAGTATAAACCAGTCCAATCTTTTTGGAGGGCAATCTGGAAGCATTTGTTTAAATAGAAAAAAATCACATATCGGTAGGCCCAGGAATTCCATTTCCACAAATTTATCTACTTACACGAGGCAAAGGCCTATATGGGCACAGTGACTACAGCACGGCAGGCGTAAAGCATTTGAACCACCATCAATCTCCACCATCAGGGGACTGGTTATACAAACTGATACATCTCACAAAGGAACGCTATGCAGCCAACAAAAAGGATGAAACACAGCTACCTGTACTCATCTGACAGTGTTTCCAAGACACACAGTTCCCTGAGAAAAGCAAGGTGCAAAGTAGTGTATTATGTAGGCTCCCTTTTGTGGTTAAAAAAAAAAGGTGAAAAATCACATAACCGCTCAGTAACCATGGTAACCTCCGGGGAAGGAAAAATCGATTGTGAGATGGATAAGTAGGTTTTGCTTTTAATTGCCCTCATTTCCTGTATGTGTGTGTGTGTGTGTGTGTGTGTAATCTTTAGGTAGGCGGACCAGATATACTGTTTTATTTTATTTATTTATTTTTTTTTACAGAGAGAGAGACAGATACAGAGACAGAGAGAGAACTGAACTGGGGGAACTCCCCAGTTCAGCATATGGGTCCGCACGGGTTGGGGCTGGGATTCAATCCTTGGTCCCCGGCGCTGCAAAGTGAGCGCTTAACCCACTGAGCCATCCCGGCTTCCCCCAGATATACTGTTTTAAACAGTATAGAAAACAACAGAACTGTCCCGTTTCAAATGGTATGTAGGGTCAGCCTACTGACACCTTGAATTTAGCTCAGTGAGGCTGACCCTACATACCATTTGAAATGGGACAGTTCTGTTGTTTTCTGTCACGTTTAAAATGGGATGTCTGGTCAGCCTATCTTTAGGAAAATGTCTGCATATTATTTTAAAGGGTTTGCAACACAATTAAGGTCAACCCATGAAATGTCAAAGAGCTCCTAAAGTGCAGGTGAAGCCTCTATGGCTAGTCCAGCTGTACAGGTGGGAAAGGTGAGATCCTGGAATGCTCTCACCCCATCCAAGCTGTTTGCCGTGAACTCTGTTGCTGGGGGTGCACAGAGACTTCTGCAGGGGCTGGAGCTGGTTTCCCGAAACCCACCACCCCTGCAACCAGCCACCACCATCACCTCAGCTGGAAACAGGTTCTCACCAGTGAGAGCTCGTCCACCTCAGGGGCCGGGCCCGGGGGCCTCTCCAGGGAGGGGCTGGGGGGTGCAGGTGAGGGGATAGGTGAAACTGAAGTGCAGGATGGTGTGTCTCCACTGTCCAAGGCCGGGAAGGCGGCCAGACCCACGTCATCTTCAGGGATGTTGTCCAAGGTCTTGGTGAACGCTGCCAGGAGGGCCTCATTCTCGCTGTCAATGATCTGAAGTGAGGAGGGTGGGTGGGTGGAGCAGAGAGGGAACCTGGTTAGTCAATACCTTGGGCTTATCAGTCTTCACGGTAGAAACGTGCTCTGTACACATAGCTGCACACCATCACCCTCCTGCCAAACCCTCTCAGAGGCTCCCCCATCAGATTCTCTCAGTGGTGTTGAGATAGAAGGTGGTCAGGAAATGTGTAATCGGCTCCAAGAATCTCAGGAGTTTACGAGCAGGCAGCGGGTGATCCTGGAAACAGCTTTGCCCTGGGCATTCTATTCTGGGCTCGGCTGCTCATCTGTGTGTGACCTTGGGCACTGGGCTGCCTCCTGAGAAGCACCTGTCCCCTCCATGAAGGACAGCAGCTTCATGCCACAACTTCCTTTGTCCAGTCTCTGAGACACAGCTCTGAGGCTGATCCATCCCAGCCCCTCTGACCAGGGGCCCAGCAGACAGTAGAAAAGGCTGGAAGCCTCAGGGTTCTACCATGACAATGACAACCCCAGCTACCATTTCCCTGTGGGTTCCCAGGGCTTGCTCACCTCATTCACTCATGGAGAGGTGGTTGTACGGTGGTTAAGAGTTTGGGCTCCTGGTGGAATGAAACTTTGTCAAAGAAACTGATGACGTGCCATTGTGAAGACTGCTCTGGGCCTTCCTCCCTTCTCTCTGTCGTTCTGTCCCTCTCACCTTCTCTCAAACAATAAAATAAATCTAGAGTTATCCCTTTGCTCTTGTTGGGTAGACCTGATCCTTAACCACATGCCCTTAAAAGTCTAGCCCAATTCTTTTTATAATTTTGTAACATTTAGTGTTGTGTTCTTGGATAATGACGGTGGTATTACAGAAAACTCTGTGCCTCCAAGGGAGTCCTAATTTTGTTAAAATGGTAACGTTTCTCTAAATCAGGGGTGTCAAACTCAATTAAAACACGGGCCATTTGGTGCAACAGGCAAGATTCACACGGGCCACATCACATTTACAAACGTCGCCGGAACTGAGTCAGCGCATTTATACAGCCCACGGGCCCCCAGGAAAGGCACTGGGCCACGTGTATCCTCATCTTCAGTAGTTAAAGGGTTAACGAGGGAATTGTGTGTACGAGGGAATTGTGGTATTGCCTCGATCTCCCCTAAGCGCTATTGTTTTCATAACAATTTTTTCTATTTTCATGTTATTTCAGAGCATCGTGGGCCACAAAACATTACCTCGGGGGCCGCATGCAGCCCGGGCTGCCAGTTTGACACCCCTGTTCTAAATAAATGATGGCTCGCTGCTTTAAAAAAAAAAAGCTCTGGATCTGGGGTTGAAGCTCAGACCTTCTATCATGAACAGTGGGTCCTTAGGCAAGTTAACTTAGTTTTCTCATCTGTCGAATGGGATAACAACAGTACCTACTTCCTAAAGTTATTGTTGAGGACCACATGAGTAAGATGCTTAGAAAACAGTGCCTGGCACATAGTAAGTGCTCATTACTACTGTTACGATGATGATGGTGGGGGTCATGATGATGATAGTGATGATGGTGGTGATGATGGTGATGATGATGTTGGCGATGATGGTGATGATGATGATGGTGGTGATGAAGATGATGGTGATAATGATGTAATGATGATGATGGAGATGATAGTAATGGTTGTGAGGGTGGTGGTGGTGGTGGTGGCAATTTCTCCCCATCTCTTTCCTTCCCTCCGTTCCCATAACACATGTACTGAAGGGCTCCTCTGTGCCCGGTGGTGTCTGGGCACTAGTGATATAGCATGCCAAGACTGACAGAGCCCCTGCCCTCATGGAGCTTACAGTTCAATGGAAAAAAGACAAGAAAACAAGCAAGATCATCTCAGAGTGCAAGGAAGTCTATACTCTGAGCAGCTGAAACTTACATGTAGGCTAAAAGGTGAGAAAGCACCCAAGTATCGGGTGGAGGAAAGAAGATTCCAGACAGACAGAAAAATAAGGGCAAAGCCCTGGGATAAAGAAATTTAACAGATAAGAGGAACAATAAATACCGCCACAGGTAAACCTCACAACCTCCAAGACTGGGGGGTACCAGTCTAATCTGTTTTGCGGTTGAGGAAACTGAGGCCCGTGGAGATTGAGCGAGGTGTCCAGGGTCCAAGGCAGCGCTTACACTGAGCACACCATGTACAGATGAACCAAGACTCTCTCCTCTGATGTCACGGAGGGTCAGGGAGCACACTCCTCGCCACCCAGAGACCAGCCTGCCAGCCCCGAAGCTCAGAGGCCCTGGAGCAAGATCACACTGCTTCTAGGTGAGGCAGCCGGTGCGGTGAGCCCTGGTTGTGGGGCCTGTTCTGGCAGGAGGCACATTCTGTCACATGATGCCTCCCACAGCACTCTTTCCCATCCTAGGTCAGGCTGTTTATCCTTTCCTCAGGAAGTTCATCTGAAATACGCATCTCGTGACGGCCTTTTGGCTGCACTAAATCTGTTCCCGGCCTTGCAGCCGAGCAGCAGCTGAGTAATTCAAAGGGGGGACATGGGGAGAAGAGAGAGAGCGCATGTTTGTCATTTTTGGAGCAGAGCTAAGAATAAAAGAAAGGTCAAAAGAAGGTTCGGGTTGGGCCTGACTCAGGCCCTGGGGGATAGAGGTGGGGGTGGGATGAGGGGACAAGGGCAGATCTCAGTCCATAGTGCCCTGGCTCAAGAATGCAAAGGGGCTCACTTGACTGCCCCCACCCCCACCCCACCCAAAGGCCAGAGTCCCTGTGTCCCCAGAGAAATCTGTCTAGTCTGATAGGCAGCTAGGATCTTGGAACCCGGGGCTGACCGTGAGGCTCGGCCACCACAGGGTGACCTTAGACAAGTCCTTTTCCTCTTCACAGCCTCGCTGCTTGTTCTGTAACATGGGAAGCCAGGATCCCCGGCCAGCCTCCCTCCCAGGTCTACAGGAAGGCAGTCTGGAAGTAGTGACAACTGCTCCCAAGCCTAGCTCATGCCTTTAAAAAATATATTATTTATTTATTTATTTATTTTGACAGGGAGAGAGAGAGATACAGAGACAGAGAGAGAACTGAACTGGGGGAGCTCCCAGTTCAGCATATGGTTCCTCACGGGCCGGGGCCGGGGCCAGGGCCGGGATTCGATCCCCGGTCCCTGGCACTGCAAAGTGAGCGCTTAACCAACTGAGCCATCCCAGCTTCCCCAGGCAGACTTTTTGAATGGAAGAATGAATGAACCAAACAATGAATTCTGGCTGCAGGGAGAGACTGAGATTAGGATTTCAAAGAATATATTCCAGAGGGAAGTTATTCAGAAATGAAGTCACTAGCATTGGATGGAATGAGAATTCCTCTTTCACAGAGGGAATAACAGCCAAAGGCCTAGAGATATTATGAGTTATCATAAATATCAGCGGGATTCCCTCTGGGATCACACAGTGAACTAGGATGTTAATCATGTGGCCTACATGCTACTTCCTTCATTGATGTGGCTGTTCCTCCCATACCAGCATCTGCCTTAACAGCCCTGCTGATAACAAGGGCCAATCCAGCAGAGGTGGCCCTCACTGGAAACTTATTTGCGATCGCTTTTGTGGGGGAGGGGGAGAACCAAGGTCCAAGAAAGAGACTTGTGAAGGTCACACAACACAGCAAGCCAGAGGAGGGGACAAGGGCTTTCTGTGTGCCAGGCACCAAGCTAAAACGAATACAAAACGGCAGAGACCTCAAGAAGCACCCAACGGGTTGGTATAAACCAGGGGTATCCGACCTTTTGGCTTCCCTGGGCCACACTGGAAGAATTGTCTGGGCCACACCTAAAATACACGAACACTAATAACAGCTGATGAGCTTTAGAAAAACTCGCAAAAGTAATCTCACAATGTTTTTAAGAAAGTTCACAAATGTGTGTTGGGCTGCATTCAAAGCCAGCCGGGGCTGCGTGGGGCCCTCAGGCTGTGGGTGGACAAGCTGGGTGGGTGTAAACCGAAGGCCTCCCTGCCCTCCTTAGCGCTCCTCACTGTCCTGAGCCCTCCCTGAGCTGGAAGAACTTGGGAACGGCAGGGTTGGAGGCGCAGACCTCACCTGGAAGCCCACAGCGTGGTCCCGTCAGCACCCTATGGAGATGCATCACAGGGAGCTGTGCCACCCCTCTCCTCCTCCTGGGCCCACTAGCTCTACTCTTTCAGTTGTGCTTGGAAACTGGAGTGCAAATTAATGGAGAATTAATCCGCTAAGGAAGTGATATTAATAGACATGGCCCCACCCCCAAACTTCCTGAGCTGATCTTAAGCTAGAGGAAAAGGAGTCTAAGAAATCTGATGGAAAATGCTTCCTTTTGGGCCTAGGGTGGCTTGAAGGGATGACACAGAACAGAATATTTAGGCTATCGGGGCCAGAAGAACATTCAGAAATCCTGTCCTGTCCAGGGGGCTTAACTGGGGTCCAGGAAAGCCAGGAAATCCGTATTCCCCTCTTTTTATTTCCTGGGAATTGGTCCATAGATTTCATCAGAGTCTACAAAGATCCTGTGACTCTCCCCACAACAGATTAGGAACCACAGATTAAATCCACCTTCCTTCCGTTTTCCTCCCAGAGAGAAACTGAGGCCCAACCAAAGGAAGAAGGTACTTACTTGCCCAAGGCCACACAGCACATGGTGACAGAACTACCAAATGCCTGCTTTCTCCAAAACCAATTGTTAAGGACTGTTGTGGACCTGGCCCTAGGACTCTAGGCACTGTCCCTACCTCTAAGGAGTTTTTGACCCTGTCACAGTAGCTTGTTTTCCACTCTCCCAGGCTGTTTCCATAGCAATAGTGACATTTGACTGTTAGAATGCAGCCCTGACACAAGGCAGCACAGCTCTATGAGAGCCACTGGTCAAATGAGGAAACCGTCCAGCTAGTGGCAGCGGGAGCATTAGAATCTGCGCCCGAGTCCCCAGCTCAAGGCTATGGAACAGGTCATGTCTGATCCTTGGCAGGAAAATATCGCAATCAGTTCCTTCATTCAACACGTATGACTGAGTTGTTATAATGTGTGTGGGCTCCAGAATAAAATGCTATTGTCCTCAGGGGACACAAAGTCCTATTCTGTCTAAAGGACACATATATACATGTATGTCTACACACACAATGGGAGCCCAGGAGAGGAAATAACTGACCCACTGCCTCAGGAGGAACCAGCATGACAGGTAGGCATTGGAGAGTGGAGTCATTTGATTGAAGTGTGTTAAGCCCTGAGAAAGCGCTGGGCTCCGTGCAGAGCCCTGGGACTATAACAATGCACAACGCCATCACAGCCCCCAGCGTTCATGAGGCTCCCAATGGGGGCAAGAGAGGAATCAGGCACTCGTCACAGCATCACCTGCACAGAGGTCTATCAGTGTGTAATAGTGGAGCTGCCCCAGTCTTGGGACAGCAGGTGGGAACTGCAGGCCATGACGGGAAGAGGGGCTGGGTGGGCCTCTCTGTCCCTGTCCTAACCACCTGTGAGGAGTCAGCCTTCCATGCTGGGCTGCAGCAGGCTGACTTGTGTAGGAGCTTGGCAGGCGCTTGCTGGTGGGTCTGGCCAGTGTCTGAGAAGGTGGGGACCTGTACAGTTTAGATAGGGATGGTCTCAACAAGGCACCTAAATCCCTCTCACTCACAACCTGAAAGCATTTATCTGGAAGTTAGCCCCTAAGGGAGGGAGCAGCATAACATTGGTCTCATTCCTATTGTTCACATAAAGAATAAAGGTCACCAGATGGAAACAGAACCAGAGCTGAGTCCTGCTGATCCTCAGAGGGCTAGCAGAGATGTTGTGTAGGAGTGAGGTTCCTGGGTTAGTCTTCACCTTGACCCTTTCTGGCTGTGTGACATTGGGTAAGTTACTTAACCTCTCTGAGCTTCACTTTCCTCACCTGCAAAATGGGTTACGAATGAATAGTCTTGGGAAAAATCCAAACTCCTTACCATGGCCCGTGAGACCCTGCATGACCTGGCCCCTGCCAACCTCTCCAGCTTTATCTCCTGGCACTTACCCTTTAGCTACTACCCTCCAGCCCTTCTGTTCCCCAGCATAGCAAGCTTTCCTGCTTCCTGGCTCTGCACTTACTGCTTCCTGCACCTGGAAAGCTCTGTCCCTGCTCTTTGATCTTCATGAGGCTCCTCCTGCTCATCCTCTGAGTCCGAAGCATCTTCTCAGAGAGGCCTTGCCTGACCACCCAGTTTAGATCCTCTTTTCATCCCAGGTTTATTTCCTTTTGTGTCCCTGTCACAACGACCACCGTCTGTTTACGTGTTACCTTATCTAGAGTCAATCTCCCCTCTGGACTGTCCAGCCCACTGATGAGCACAGTGAGTGCCTGACACACAGAGGGAGCTCCAGAAATGTTTCTGGAAGGAATGATACTATCTTCAGGAGGACTCTCTGAGATGATGCTCTTGGCACACTCACGCCGCATCTGGCAGACGACGTGTTGTTATTATTGCTTGACTGCCATACAGGCACAGGGAGCTAAGCCTTCTTTCCCTGATCTTTATGAAGAAGCATATTTCAAGGAAAGAATAATAAACTTGAATGTACACATCACCCAGCTTCAGCATGGCCAGTGTTCTTTCATCTATTACCTTCCCAGCCACCGACATACCCATACAAGCAAATACATGCAGAGCTTGCTTTATTCTGAAGGAAAATCAGACATCGTATTATATTATTTGGACTGTCCTGCCACAGAACAGTGGCTCAATAAATGTGCGTCATTTCCATTCTGGTGTCGCCATAAAGCCCTGGCTTGAGGCAAGCTGACTGGGTTTGACTCTGGCTCACTAGTGATTAGGTAAATTGCCCTAGGCACAAGACTTACCTTCTGCAAGTCTCCCTTTCCCCATCTACAAAATGGGGAATAATTACACCTGCCACAAGGTAGAGATGAGAATTCAGTGAGATACTATAAGGAAGGGAGCACGTAGAATCCTCCCTGACCCACAGAGAGGCTTTGTTCTGACTGGGGGCTTGTGGAAGGCATAGAGAAAGCAGTTCTTCCCAGCCCTCACTTTGCAGAGGTGATAACACAAGCCTGCAAGGGAGCAAGGGCTACTAAGATCAAGTGTAGACCCAGGATGACAGACAGGGTCCCAAGAGCTTTGGTAGCACCAAGAGGAGACTTCGTTGCATGAGCAAGTGCAGAAGACGGCGGTGCAGGGCAGAGCCCAGCTTTCAGGGGCAGAGAGGGGCACAGCTGGACAGGAGGTAGCATGGCTCAGGAGGACATACCTGGAAGAGCTCAGAGTCGTCAGGGCTGTACTGGCTGGGTTCGGTCTCGCAGCTCTCTGGACACCACTGCAACTCCCCGAAGCAGGTGGCTGAGTCAAAATCGCTGGCATCCAGCTGGGAAAGGTCAAGCTCTGGAAAGTCAGCGCAGAGTTGCTCCTCCCCGGATCCCCCACCCTGAAGAGACAGAAAGAAAGAAGGCTGGTCAGAGCTGAGCTTGGCTGGACCCAAACAGGGACACTCGTTCATGATGCTGCCAGCCTGGACCTTCAGTTGCCCTTGGCCAAGGCCTGATTTTGCCAAGTGACCAAGAAATGTAAAGCTCTGCCCCAGTCTCTAAGAATTGATTCTACAGGCACTAAGGCAGGCCCTGCCAGCACAATCCTGCTTTTTGTTCCCTTCCCTTCTCTTCTGCACTCCTATACATCCCTCAAGGCCCTGCCCACATAGCCCCTCTTTTCTCTCACCAGAACGCTTTTTGTAGTAAACTTTATTAGAACCTGCAAATAGAGAGCTTCTTCTTTACATAACTGCCCTTAGCTGAAAGGGAATTTCTGGAAGACCACAATACTTCTATAAGAATAACAAAACAACAAAAACAGCAATAATAATGGCTGATGTTATTGAATGATTGCTATGTTGTGGACAAACACCCACATTCCTGGGGATTTTACAGAAATATCTATCTGTAAAGTCTAAAATGTGGAAGTCCACCCATCAGTAGACAATAAGTAAATAAAACTGTAATCACCTGTATCATGACATATTATGGTGCTGTTGAAAAGAATGAGGCAGATGTGTATGCACTTTAAGGCATCTTAAATAAAAATCTAAGTTGCAAACTAGCAGGTAGAATACTATCTCTATATGTAAAAAGAAAAATCAGGCTACACATTTCTCTACATATGATAACGTATATGCAAATGCACAGGGAAAGGTCTAGAAGGCCATCACCCCACCTGGCAGTGGTGGGTGTGGTAGAATGTAGTCATGGAGGACTCTGCTAACCGCACTGACTGAACCAGGGCTTCTCAAAGTGTGATCCCCGGGCTGGCACTGTCAGCACCACCAGGGAACACATAAGAAATTATGCAGGTTCTCAGGCTGCACCCCAGACTCCGGGAAGCAGAAGGCAACCACTTTCCTACCCTGGTCTCCCACGTTTAATGGTTTCTGCCCTGCCGATTTGGAAACAGCTGGAGTTGGAAGGCTGATACTAAAATAGAATAAATACCACAGGTCCCGGGGTCCGGCAGACATGAATCCTAATCCCTGCTCAGCAGCGGAGACCTTGGGCAAGTCCCTTCACCGCTCTGAAGTTCAACTGCCTCACCAGGGCAATGAGACATCACTACTGGCCTCAGACGGTGAAGAGGACACAAAGCAACACTATCACCTGGCTTGGGAAGTGCTCAAGAAAGGGGGTTGTCACAGTAATGACAACCAATTTAAAAATAATAAAAAAAATAACAACCGCGTTTCGTGGCAGGCAGAGAGGGGTGGAACCGCCTTAGAATACAACAAAAGAGACCTATGTCACACTTAGGAGAAATAGGTTTTGGCCAGGCCTCTTCCTTAATTGTCCCCACTTACGAGGCCTCATAAATTATGAATTAATGTATATTATTAGCCCAACTTGACACAGGAAAAAGGCTCTTATCTGAATTTAGGTCAAATGTTTTAATTGGCATTTTGCAAGCATCCTGCATGCATAGGTAGGTGGCACCAGGGCCAGATTCCCTCAGGTACTCAGTCCCCGACTCCTGGGCCACCAAGCATGGTGTTCAGTGAGTCTGTCTCTAGGAGACCCCCTGCCCCAGCTGCCTGTGCCCTCCACATGCCCAATCTTTCTCCAACCCACACATATTCAGCCACCACAAACCCTGAGCAGCCCGCCACTCTGGGCCCCTCCCACACCCTGACCTCTAGTTATCACCACTCAACTGCCACAGCCACAGGGACTCTCAGAGGGGTCCTCAGCCGCCCCTTGGGGGCTTCCTTTTCCTCCTTGCCCAGTGGGACTACAGGATGCAGCAGTGTTGCCTGCTCCACAGAGATGATTCGTTTGTGTCTAGTTTGGGGCTATTCTGAACACATCTGCCCCATGTGCGTACAAAGTCTCTGTGTGGACATGTGTTTTCGTTTCTGTTGGGCAAATATCAAGGAGTGGAATCACTAGGCGATGCAATAAGTGTGTGCGATTTTGTAAAAACTACAAAGTTGTTCTCCAAAGTGGCTGGACCACTGTGTACACACCCATCAGTGGTGTGAGGAGTTCCGACGGCTCCACACCCTCGCCAGCACTTGGTATCGTCACTCGTTTACACGATAGCCATGCTGGTGGCCATGAGCCAGGCACAGAGACCTACAAGACTCAGTTCATTCCTGCAAGAGGGACACCTTAGTGGGGGAAGAAATATTACATTACAGACGGTGTTAGTGCTACGAAGAAAAACAACCTGGTGCACTGAGAGAGGATAGCAGGGAGGGGGATCTATCTTAGTGGGGTTCAGGAAAGGCTTCCTAGAGGAGCTGACATCTGAGGTGAAACTTGAAGGAGGAGCCAGGTGGTGGAAGGCATGGGGAAGAACATTCCAGGCGGAGGGCCCAGCAGAGGCAAAGGCCCAAGTGTGGCCCAATCCCAGAGAACGAGGTTCTGACCCAAGGTCAGTGAGGCTGCAGGTGGGTGAGCCCAGGGAATGGGAGCAGGTGTCTTCAGAGAGGCAAGTGGGAAGGCAGCTCAGGTAGGGACTGTAAGTAAGAGCTTTGGGTTTACTCCAAGTGTGAGGGGGGTGGGGCCCGTGAAGAAGCAGGCAGATGGGGTGGGCCGGTGTAAGAATCCAGGAGAGAAGTAGGCAGTGGGGCCGGGAGGAATTGGTGGTGGTGGAAGGGACAGGCACCACTCAGACACCACTGAGGGCATGTGGAGCAGGAGGGAGCCCAAAGCAGAGACACAGGGCTGGGCAGCTGGGGCCTCCCTGGCCAGCAAAGCCCCCAGCGATCAGCTCTGCGGAGAGCTCTTTTCTTTCTACGTTCCTGATCACGCTCATCACAGTAACTCACTGCAGCCACGTCTGTTGGACTTGCTTCTTAAGGCTTAGACACAACTTTGCAATGAGAGTTCTGGAATCCCAGGCCAGCCAGGAACCCGCAGCCCTGAGAGGTTGTCCAGGAGAGTTATTGTGAACAATCTGGGAGTCAGAGGCCTCTTCAAGAACCAGATAAAAAGATATGGACAGCTTGTACACACTCCATAAACTATGTGTGTGTGTGATGCATAAGTGCTCAAGGGATTGATGCTTAACTGCTAGGCCTCCAGAAATGCAGCGTCAGAACCCCCTGACATGGTTGGTTCCCTCCTCCCCTTTGCAGATATGGAAACTGAGGCCCAAGGAGGAGAATGAGTTTGCTCAGGGTCATCCAATGAGTGTCCTTTCCACCAAAACCATGCCACTTCCTGCTCAAACGCCCATAAAATGGCCATGGCGACTGCATTTATTGATTATCCATAGCAGCTCAACACACTCAAATGTACCCAGGACATGAAAATAAAGAACGTCTCAGCTCCACGGCCTTGTCAATTAGGGATGAAGCCACTCCAGCTTGAACCTTAAGCACTGTGCTAACAGTGATTTCTCTGGCCTTCTCCACAGTCAGAGAGGCTTTTAAAGGGGTGTCTTGGGTGACCCAGTTCTCTTTGAAAAGAATAACTTAAGGCCTTCGTATTCTGTCCTGGACGCCTTCCACAGGACCCACCAGTAGAGCTAAGAGATCACAGCACAGGACCAAGCCACTGCTATAACCAGGCACTTCTTATATGCCCATGCTAAATGCCTTGTTATGCACCTCTTCAGATTCTCTCTCTCTCTTTTTTTTCTTTTTTTTTTAAGGTGAGAGAGAGAGAGAGAGAGAGAGAGAAGAAAGGAGGGCCCAGAGCAGTCTCCACAGTTGTACATCATTAATTATGACATAGTTTCATTTCATATAGATGGACAAGGGGCTGTGCTGGGCAGGAACTGAACTGGGGGCCTCCTGTATGAGACGCGAGAACCTTCACCGAGCCATCCCGGTGGTTCCCAGCTGCACTGCAGTTCAGCATTTGGGGTTGCCTAGGCCAGGCCCGGGAATCGATCCCTGGACCTCACAATGGCAAGGCACATGCTCAACCGCTGAGCTATCCTGGCATCCTCGGATTCTTAAGACAACCCTAAGGGCAGGTATTAAGATCCCTGTGTGACTATTGAGGAAACTCAGAGATCCAGTCAGTTGTATTCATTTGCCAGGGCTGCTATAACAAAGAACCACAGCCTGGGTGGCTTGAACAACAGACATGTCTTGCCTCACAGTTCTGGAAGCCAGAAGTCTGAGGCAAGGCATCGGCAGGGTTGGCTCCTTCTGCAGTCTCTCTTGTTGGCTTGTGGATAGTTGTCTTCTTCCTCTCTTCACAAGTCCTCCCTCTGTGCATGTCTGTTTCTGCATACCTATTTCCCCTTTTGATAAGGACACCTCTCCTATTGGGTTAGTGCCCTCCCTAATGACCTTGTTTTAACTTGATTACCTCTGTAGAGACCCTATCTCCAAATAAGGTCACATTCTGAAGACCTGGGGCGTAAGGACTCCAACATTATCTTTTTTTGGAGGACACAATTCAACCCGTAGCCCCCAAGGCCACAGAAAGGTGAAGCTGAGATTCAAACCCAAGTCTCTTCACTCCCTACAAAGCCTATACCATCATCCGACATCCTGCTTCTGAAAGCGAGTGGGAGCGTTCAAGACCGTTTACTCCCATTTATAGATGAGGAAATGGAGTTTCAGGCAAGGGCTGAGAAAGTCCCAAGTCACACGGCAAGTTCGTGGCTGAGTAGGGACGGGTCTGGGGCCAGATGTGCTGTGTTGTTCGTCTGCCTTGTGTGGATGGCGCCTTGGTCCCCCCACAGGTCTGCTCACACCCCTGCTGGCTGCTGACCCCTCCTTTCGCATTCCTTCAGCGACACAACACCCTGATCTGAAAGGGCTGTGGCTGCCCCGGGCCAGGGAGATAAGTGCCCCTGGCAGTGGATTAATGGTATTTCATCCAGATTCACATAAGTGGTTTCAATGGAAGCCTGTGTATCTTGGTGGAAATCGATTCCCTGCTTAAGAAAGAATGCATCTTCAGGAAAAATTGGTGGCTCCACTTTCCTGACTGCAACCAGCAAATCGCCTCACTTAGTGCCTGGCCCAGAGCACATTTCAGATTTGCCAAGTGGAAGGATGTGGGGGGCGCAGGCTGTGTTCTGGGTCTGTCCCTTCTCACTATGCATTCTTCAGTGAGTCACCTCACCATTCAGGTTCTCACTGCCCCCTCTAGGAAAGAGAACATCAACAGACAAACCGTATGGACCCCTCTTGCTCCAGCATTTGATACAATTCCGTATGCATCTAGTTTCTGAGATCCACATAGGCTTGGGGGGACATATTTAAGCAAAACGCAGCATTTAATGAATAAATAATTTACAGAGGGGGAGACAAAGATGCAAAGAGAACTGTGTTGAAATGGAAAGAAGTCTAGACAAGGAGGACACCTGGCTTTGCTACTAACACTAAAATCCTTCAAGGTCCTGACATAACGTTCACCACCTAAGTTTCTATTGACAAAAGGAGGAGAATAGAAGGTATCCTACACCTCACACAGGGTTCTTATAAAGATAAAGTCACATAGGTTGGAAGCATAGCATGAGGATGGTTATAGGAACAACATTTACAGTCCACATTCATGTGACATCCACAGCTTTGGTTTCATGGGTACCTTGTAATTAGTGGTCAGCGTCCTCATTTGACTGATGAGAAAACAAGGCTATCAGAGGGTCAGTGCTTCTTAAATTTGTTTTTTGGCCCTCCCTTCAGGCCTAAACCTATTGGCTCTCTCATTCTGTGTTCATTCAACCTCCACCAGACCCTGATCTCGGTGTTATCATCACGTATGGTTTCTGTTAAAGGAATGATCTTGCCCTAACAGCCAGACCACACTAGCTCTCTCTGGTCCAGCCTCGGACAGTGGGGAGCAGGGCTCCCACCCCGTCCCAACAGACTTCTTGACCACCATCTTGGACACCCTAAGTACAGCCCTACTGCCAGCTTGGAGTCTCCTGCACTGACAAGAAGTGGTGTTTGATGGTCTGAGGCAACTCTCCCCTTTAAACTGCTGCTAGAAATGCCCAGACTGATCATGAGATCTGTTAGGGTAGCAGGTACCTGGTACTGGGGTCACCTTTCCTGCCTCTCTAACCATGGACACCATTCATTGATCACGGCTCTAATTCCTGCTTAGCCCCAAGCCTGCTCAGCGCAGAGCCTTGGAATCCATTACTAATCTATTAGAAAGGGCCTGGGCTAGACCTGTGACCCTGTGCCTTCCTTCTAGGAAGAAAGTGAGGTAAGTATATATAGATGTCCCCAACAAAGCCATTTTTATTATACAAAGTGTCTTCTCTTTTTCTTCCATCAGTTATTTGACTGGCCTCTCACCCACTTCCCTTTTTAACAGTGGCAACCCACTGATTTTCCTTGGGAAAGCGACCACTTCCCTCCACTCATGAGGTCCAGGTAAGCACAATCCGGCTCATTAACGTGCTTCATCTAGTGACCACAACAACTGGTTTGACTGGTTCATGGATGGTTGGGGTGAACACAGGGAATATGCTGGAACATTTAGCCAAGGGGGCTCAGCTGGTTGAATTTAATTCTAAAGAGGCTATTTTCATCACAACTTGGGAATAGCCTGCCTCAAAATGAAACCAACACAGGGAATGGAGAACCAAGAAGCAGAGAGAGATGGATTTCCCAGAGAAAGCAATACTAAATTAGACACCTAGATCCAACTATGCCTGAAGCCAGCTATCTATTCACCGTACTCCACAGTTGTGTGAGCGTAAGTTTCCTTTCTAGATCACATGCCAGTTGGAGTTTCTGTTACCTATCAATGAAAAAGTTATGACTAATTCACCTCTCTTACATTTAAAAAATACCTAATCTTCTCATCATCTTTTAAATGAGTTCAAAACTCCTAAAGAAGCTTCTAGGAGAATAGCAGGAAGAGTAAAATTAGTCTTAATTCCCACAGGAATACTTATAGCATCCTCTGAAATAAGCCTGAGGGGCCTACAAACACAAAATTAAGCTCCAGAAAGAATCAGAAAAAATTGAAGGAGGGGCTCTGAGCCCAGCTTAACAGAACAAAACACCTTGAAGTGAGAGATAAACCAGACCACGGAAAGGATCTCCCAACAAAACACTCAGAGCAAACATCTCAACCTGGCATTCAAGACCCTGTCCCTATGGCCGCATGTGGTCCCAGGCCCGCTGAGCACAACTTCTTGATGCTCAGGCCTTCACAATGTGGCCCCCAGCCCCAACCATGCAGCTGCCTGCTCAGGGCTCAGTGTAAGGCCACCTGACCGAACGTCACCAGGTTTGGTGAGAGGGGGTTCTCCAGCCCAGAGAGCAAAATGTGGTCCATTGCTCAGAACTAGGCTATGAGGCCAGGCCAGACCCAGCCAGCCAGGGAGGATGACCACGTACCAGTGACCTGGAGAGGCAGCTATGTGTGAGAGGCAGGATGAGTGAGGGAATTGCAGCGGAAATAAGATGCTCCTGGGATGTCTGCCTCAGGAGGTATCAAGAGGACTTGACTGAAGCTTGTCAAACTTTCTGTCATTTTGTGGGGTTTTCTGTTAAGTGCAGACAGACCGCATCCTCACCACGTCTTCTCAGGCCCTTGGTACGACAGAAGTTGCCCCCAACCAGCCTCCACCTGATCAACCAGTCAGGTCAAAAAACACTCTCCATCTCCTCCTGCGAACACGCCCAAGTTGCCCCAGAGCCTCAGACAAACGGCTCAAGGTCATCCACACATCTACCTCCACCAGATGCGTTGTCTGTGCCCTTGGAATCAGTTGTGTTTCTTCCCAAACCCACTGGTTACTAAATTACAAAATTTAATTAAATGGTTTAATTCATAAATAAAAAATGTGAACACAAAAGAAGCAATTTCAAGGGAAAATTGAAGGCCGTGGAAGGATTCAAAAAAGTTGAGTTGGTTTTTTTTTTTTTAAGTATTTATTTTATTGTTTTTTGATAGAGACAGAGAGACAGACCAGAGACTGAGAGAGACAGAGAGAAGGGGGAGGGCCCAGAGCAGTCTCCATAGTTGTATGTCATCAGTTTTCCACATGGTTTTGTTCCACACAGGTAGGCGGGGCCTGTGCAGGACAGGAACTGGGCTGGGGGACTCCCATATAGGAGGCACGTCCCCTCGAGCCAGGGGCTGAACCAGGGGGCTAGAACTGAACTGGGGGCCTTCCATATGGGAAGCACACCCCAGTTTAGCATATGGGTCCGCATGGGTCGGGGCTGGGATTTGATTCTTGGTCCCCGGGGCTGCAAGGCAAGCGCTTAACCCGCTGAGCCATCCCAGCTCCCACAACTTGTTTAAAAAACAAACAAACAACAACAAAAAAACTACAACCCTGCTGTTAAATTATGTGTCAGTGAGATAATAGTAAAAGATGAGGAGGAGAAATTGGCAAGAATCTGGAAGGATTCTGCACTCAGATTCCTTGACAAGAGCCTAGATTCTTGATCCTATGGAATGAGTCCCCACTCTGGAACTAGGACCCTGCACTGGAGGTGTGGACTATGCAGAGAAGTGACCTGGAATTTCCATGGCAGCAACACAAGCCATCCTACAGCAAAAGACTGGCAAAAATGAGTGATGAGTCATATGGCTTCATTAAAAGATAATGTTAGGTATTGTGTTTGATGATTTTGTGATTTCACTGACACTTTCCTAGGAATTCCCCTCTCCAGCCCTCTCCCCCCAGCTATACTGTCCCCACTCTCATCAGATAAGATGACTACTATATATGAATTCCCACCTCCATAGCACAGGAAATAAATCCTTACAATAGAATGCCCAACCACAGAAAGACTTCTAGATGGAAAGAATGAACAAGGAGTCACTAGGACACAAACTGGGATCTTCAGGGTCCCCATCCAAAGCTCTTTCCAAAACAATAGGCCATTTCTTCAACAGCTATGGCCCATATGCCAAAACTTTCATGTTGGATCCTTCCCCCCTTTAAAAGGCAAGGGGAAGAAAGTCTCCCGGGCATCTCCTTTCCCCACTCCCTGTTGCCTGCAAGCAGCCCCTTATCCAATGGAAATCTGTAAAGTCTCTTGTAGCTGTGCCCAGGTGAGGTTAGCTGTACCCATGTGGCCAGGTGAGGTTACCTGGGGTGCAGCAGCTTCTGCATGCCCTGACAGGTACCTGTGCAAAGTGCAGAGTCTAGACTTCTCTCCCCCAGCACTGAGATCTCAGAGGTGCCCTCAGCCATGCAGATCCTGGCATCTGGTAGAGGCTGCCTTTTAGTAGGCACAGGCTGCCCCAGGCCCAGAAGGTAGTGTTTTGTGTTTGATGTTGAAACAAAAAAAGCTTGAAGTATATTCTCTGACACAAGCAAGCAAGAGAGCGAAGGGGCAGCATGATACCCACATTGTGTTTGCCTGTAATTGCGGTCAATTTTATGCACTTGAATTCAAGGGCCTCTTGAATTCAGAGGACAGTGGCTGGAGTAGTGCTTCACAAATGGCAGCGCCCATGCAAGAATCCGTTGTTAAGCTCCACTGAGACAGAGCTGGCCTGGCTCTCCCCTGGCTAGTTACAGGGAGTCACCTCGCATCTCCAGAGACCAGCCCCTCGTGGGCTGTTGTACAGCTCGCGTTTCCAGCTCAGGGCTTCTGTGCTGGCTGCTCCCGGGGCCTGGAACGCCTCCTCTCACTTTCATCCTTGCACGGCCGGTCCCTTATCATCTCCATCCCAGATTAAGTCTCTCCTAGATGGGCCCACCCGAGCACTGTATCCTGATGTGGCCACCCCATCCACACTATCTGTAGTTCCCTCAACTAGCACTTCTTATTCTCTTATATCCGCCCTCCCATTTCCCACTATTTTTTTAAATGATGGCAAAATATACCTAACAGAACATTTACCATTTTAACCATTTTTAAGTGTGCAATTCAGTGACGTTAAGAATGTTCACATTGTTGTGCAGCCATCACCACTATCCATCTCCCCAACTCTTGCCCATTTTTCATGTATCTACATGTATCACTGCTTCCCCTAGCTAGTAGCATGGTGTGTGCAGGAGCCGTGTCTGTCTTGTTTCCTGCTGTTTCCCCAGTGCCTCACAGGATGCCCAGCGCAGAGTAGGTGCTCAATACCCAACATGAGATCAACGTGGAAATGCCTTGCAGCCTGTAAAGAGTGGTGCACAAAAGCAAGAGAATGCAACACGGACATTTTTTTTTCTTCCGTAAGAGCCCCAAGAAAAGGACAAGCTGCCTGGTAGTCTCAGCAACCAGATAACGATTTCGAGTTCTGTCCAGCTGTTGGGGAGCAAAACCGCCAAGAGCTCCTTTCCTTTCCTGGTTCCAGGCCCCTTTGCGAGGTCAAGAATGAAGATATCCGATCCCACAAACCACCTGACATTGACACTCACCATTTCAACACATTCAGCTCTACGGAGAGCAACATTTTATCAGTCGCTGAAGGGCAGGCACAAAAATAGACTGCAGGAATCCAATGCCACCCTCAGCTGCTCCCTTGACACTCGGGAGTGGTTGTAAAGGCCTTAGCATATGAGGACCTGAGGCCTGGGGCCCAGGAGGGTGCTCCTCTGTCACAGGGGTGCAGAGATTAGAAGGCGGAATCCGGGATTAGGGTGAAGTGAGGGAGGTACCTGCCTTGTAAGCACCAAAAACTCAGGAATCAAAACAGATCATATTTAATGCAACATTGTGAAAAAAAAAAAAAAAAAAATCAAAACTAATGCAAAAAATGCTGAGCAAAATTTTAAATAAAGAGAGAGGGTCAGACGTGCTGATTTTTCCTTGGCCTATCTGCTCTGCGTGGCACTCCTACAACTCCCACATTTTTTGTTTGTTTGTTTCTTTCTTTCTTTAAAGATTTGGTATTTTGCTCAGCATGGATATTTTGGCATCCATTGTTATGATTGTTAAACATTGCATTAAAATATAATTTATCTTAATTACTGAGTTTTTTTGGCATCTCTGTAAATGCTGTGCCTGAGCCAAGCATCTCCTTTGCCTTCCCTTCATCCCGGCCTGGATGGAATGAGAGGGTGAAAGGGTGACTAAAATGAGATCAGACCACCTCTTACAACAATTCACTCTGGGGTCTCAGTTTCCCCACCTCTACAATGGGGCCCATAACCTGCCTTTGGTGGCTATGAAATTATCTGAGCCATGTCTAAGGAGGTATTGTGGATGGAAAAGTGTTTGGGAAAACTCTACAGTGCTGTCCCTATGTAAGGAACTGTGATTAAGTTTTTATCAAAGGTACAATCAACGGTCCAAGAACAGAGTAGTGGGTAGCATTCAGTTTTGAGGTGAGTTGCAAAACACTTGCCCTATTTATAATGAAAGGACTGAAGTCTGCTAAATGAATAGATTTTGTTTCAGAAGAGAGAAAGAACAGATAGATTCATGGCTCTCCCTACAACCAGGACGTCCCCTCCCATTCTGCTGACTACCACTCCTACCCCTTTCCTGCAACTGAAGCAAGGCCAAGGGTACAGCTAACCCGCAAACATGGCCATCCCACGTTGCTGAATGGCATGACCACCGACATTCTAACCAAGTTGTGCCAAGCATAAGTTGGCAGGCACCTTCCGCCCTTGCCACATTTTGTGGGGTTTCCCCAAAATCTGAATATGCTCAGGGGCAGGGTGGGAGACTGGCACTCCCTCATGTGTCAGATGGATAAAAAAGAACCTGGCTTTGGGATGATGAAAAGATTCTGGAAATAAGACAGTCATGATGTTTCAACAGCATTGTGAATGTACTTAATGCCACTGAATTGTACGCTTAAAAATGGTTAAAATGGTCATTTTTCTGTTATGAATATTTTACCACAATAAAATTAAAATAAATCTAAAAAAGTGTTAGAAGCCTAACAAAAAAATGTGCTGAGCACACTGTCTGGAGCTGTTCTCTGGGGTCCTCTTAGCCTCTGTGTTCTTGGGTTCTATTTATGTGTCTCCTATCCCGGCTGGTAGGAGACGGAGGGAGCTGGGCCAAGGCTCGGCTGAGAAGCCTTTTACCTGTTCCCACTGCTATAAATAACCCAGAAAGAAGCAAAGAGGGGGTCCTGGCAGGAGCGTGAAGGTCAGGCAGCCCCCTCATGGCATTTGAGGAAATGTCATGCTCCACAGGCCAGCAGGTGCCAGCTCACATCCTCAGCCCTGTGCTGCCCAGTGCTGAAAGCAGCCTCACTGGGGTGCCAGAGAGCCCAAGGGGCACACTCCCACCCAGGAAGGGCAGCCCCACGATGGGTACCTCCTGGGGTTCTCAGCAGGGAGGGGACTGTTGCATGGGTGGAAGGGCAGTAGATAGCGAAGGATCCCTCCCTCCCCAGCAGGTGGGGGCTGAAATCAGCTCCCCAATTTCCCGGGGGCCAGGGCTCTGCTACCAACTCCACCATCTTCGGCTTGTCAGCAAGCACACACCTGCTGAGAGAGATGACTCAGCTATGCTCAACCCACCACTGCCCCTGCTGGGGCTGCCGCTCAGCGTGGGAGCCGGGAGGGGCCTCACAGCCCATCTGGCCCTGTGGTTCCCACGCTGGGCTCCCTGGGGAGCCCCCTGTGAGATCTCCACCCCCACAGCCCGCCAGGGCCCTGGGCTTTGAAGTGGGAGGGATTATGAAGTTGATTAATTAGGTTTTCCATTTTTATGAACTAAACACCCTACAGGGGCAACCCATTATACTTTTATTTAATCTGAATGAATTCAACATTATAAATAGCCAAAAAAAGAAAAAAAAACAAAACACAACCAAATACATCAAAAGTCAAATTCCTATTTCTTTTCTTAGAAATATAGTAACATTATATTTTGCACACGAATTCTATATTTTCCCATGTCCACACACTCACACCTATTATTCATACACACTACTTGTGAAGGGCTTGCGAGGCTAATTTGAATGTGCGGGCTAAGAAGCCATTCCCCAAGCAGGTGACATCCACCATGCAGTGCCCGAGTGGCCCGTGGGAGCCCAGCCAAGTGGGTCTTTAACACTCACCCATTTTATAGATGAAGAAGCTAAGGCTCAGGGAGGTAACAGGGCTTTGCGAAGCAAAATGTGAATCCAGGCTGAACCCCCAAATTCTTTGCTGCCACACCCACCTCTAGCCCGCTATTCAGGTTGACGACAGTTGTTAATAATGACACTGGGGGATGTGGTGGTGGTGGTGGTGGGGGAGCTCTTTTCCTTGCTCTGTGCAGGTTTATCTACTAGACTTGGAAATAATGGGGAGGGAAAAAAAGTTCTCAAAGCCCTGCTAATACCTTTGAGAGTCATTATGGGCTCCAGAAGCCTGGGTAACAAGTCGGCTGAGCCAAGGCCGGGGACTCACCCGCCATCACCAGGGAGTCAAAGGAGAAGCTGAGAGTAAACTTGCTTACTTTCCTGCTTAAAAGCCTTCTCTGACAAAAACCCAAGTTCTCACTGTGCCCACGAGGCCCTGCATAGCCTGGGCCGGCCCCCTCCCCCGCCCTCACAGCACGGCGGACACTGTGGCCTTCCAGCACAAACCCCTCGAGGCTTGAGCTCCACCTGGGACACACTTCCTCAGTGAGAGAGGCCTCCCCCAACACCCAGTCCACCCGGTCACTGTGGTTATATCCCATGTTACCCACAAACCAGGGGCTGTGTCCCCTCCTCAGGGCAGGGGCCTGGGCTTGTCCTCTGTGAAATCCCAGCACCTGGAACAGTATCTGGCACAAAATAGGTGCTCACTGAAGCTTTGTGGGATGGGTTGGGGGCAGGTGGGGTGTGGGGGTGCGTAGAGCCCTGTTTCCCAGGTCGGTTTGGGCATCGGTGCTTCATGGTACTGGGATGCCTGCAAGGTCTCTCTCTACTCGGGGGTGGTGGGGGGGCGCAGTTTCCTTCTGCATCCATTTATTCCCTTATGGAAACTCCTGCCTTTCTTTTTCCAGTAGGGCTGATGATGAGAATCCCAGACTCATGTGCTCCCAGATAAAGCTGGTGGGAAACAGATTCTCTTGGGCCCCAGCAGGCCCTGCCCTGTCACGTGGTTAGAGAGGATCAGAGAAGGGAGGCCCAGGAGGCCTGCTTAGCAGACCTCCACTCACTCATGTCCCCTGGGGCCCAGGAACCCGCTCCTGCTGACCACAGGTGAAAGCTGCAGAAGTGCGTTCACTGGGCGCATAAACGGAATTTGTGTCAAACAAATCACATGTTTCCATTTCCTTCTTGTCATGCAACAGGAATGTGTCCCAGGGGTGGTATCGGCACAGGCTCGCCCACCAAGGCCAGGGCCTCTGTACTGTGTACAGTGGTGGAATTACAGGCACTGAACTATGAAAGGGTATCCATCTGACAATGCTTGATTACCACCCAAGCCTGATGGGAAACAGGTAGGGAGTGGGGAGCTCCAAAATAGAGAAGAGTGAGGTCTTTCAGGAAGGAAGGTGCCCACTATCCCTGTAAGTGCCACCTGCACCCACTCTTCTATCCTACTAGGTTTCGCTCGCCCTAGTAAGATTGGGGTCTTTAGGCTCAAAATCCTTTATGCCAGGGGTGCCCAAGTTTTGGGATTCTCTGGGCCACACTGGAAGAAGAATTGTCTTGGGCCACACATAATATACACTAACACTAATGATAGCTGATGAGCTAAAAAAAAGTTGCAAAAACATATAATGTTTTAGGAAGGTTTATGAATGTGTGTTGGGCCTCTTTCAAAGCTGTGCTGGGCCGCATGCAGCCCATGGACTTAGGGTTGGACAAGCCTGCTTTATGCTGTAAACTACACATTCTCCCATTTGATCCTATCAGGGCAGAGGTAAGGCCACTTTTATAATAGGGAAGCTGAAGTTCAGAAAGAGACAGTAACTTTCCTAAAGTTACACAGCAAATTAAAGAGACGGGCAGGATTAGAAAACTCTAAGACCTCAGAGTCTTAGTTGAAGCAATAGTGGAAAACACTGGTTTGGAGTCACAAGTTTTAATTGGCATGGAACCTTGGATGTGTCCCTCCACTTCTCTGAGCCTCAGTTTCCCTGTATTCCAATATTGGCTAGCCTTGGAAACAATAGTCAGTCAGCCTGAAGTTTGGGACATGCAGAGGCAGCCTGCGATGCCTGGAGCAGGGTGGGAAGGCCTGTGGAGGCGGTGCGCTCTGTGGGATGAAGCGGCACGGTGGTGCACGTCTGCACTGGTGTTGAGGAAGGCATGGGGGAGATCTGTGAGCTCCTGGCAACGTTACTCAAAGTGCGGTCCTGGGATCAGCAGCATCTGTCCCGCTTAGAGCCTGTTAAATTCTGCAGAATCTCATGCTGAATCCCAGACCTCCTGAGTCAGAACCTGCATTTTAATAAGAGGCAGGTGACTCATGTGAACATTAAAGCTTGGGTAGCAAAAAAGTTTTAAATCAGGAGTCAGACTATAGCATGTGACCTTGGGTGTGACACCTAAATCCTTTGAGCCCCATTCACCCACCCCCACACCTCTGTGTTCCCAACTGCAGAGATGATGTAGACACCTCACGGGACTGCTGTGAGGCTTACGTAAGATCACCCATGCCCACAGCTTCACCCAGTGCCCAGCAGCTAACAGATGCCCAAACTGCTAGTTTCTTTCCTTCCTGAAAGGCCAGAGGAAGGTCTCTGCCTCCATTCCAAGTCCTACCTGCACATCTAAGAGTCAAGGGAAAGACCCTCATGGGATAGCAACAGATGGAGACAGGTTGTGGGTGGGGGCAGAGGGATAGAAGGAGAGAAGAGGAAATTAAGAAGCAAAATAAAAACAGGCAGTAGAGACCATCTGAATTCCCAGGAGGCAGGCGACATGGGAAACCCAGAGATGAGGCCATGTCGGCTCATATACTAGAAGAGATGGAGGAGCAAGGGCCATGGGCTATTACCATGACTTTCCAGCCTAGCTCTGAACCAGTTCTATGGCCAGAGCAGGCACAATGCCAAGGGTCACTACACAACAGACAGAAGCTGAGGGGTTGGGCCCTGAGAAGGGTCAAACTTAACTGGAGGACACTAATCCAGGGGACTGTCAACCCAGAGAAGCTGGAGAATGGGAGGCAAGCTGTGTGATCCTGACAGTGGTTTAACCTCTCTGGGCCTCAGTTAAACGAGATAATAGTCCCACCCACTGCCATAGGGGTTCTCATGAAGATCTAATAAAAAGGGCTTTGCATAGTGTCTGGTGGAAAATAAGATAACATCCATTAGTGAGATTATCACATGGGAGTCTTGAAGCAACTGCTGGAACAGCTGCAGCTTCTCTGGGCCACTAGAGCTTTTTCTCACCACCTAATCACGGGGTTAATTCTTCAAGCTTTAACTGATTCAGTGCACACCACAATCAACTTGTACCTTAAAGGCAGCCATAGCGTCCTGCTTCTACTCTAGCTTTTTCTAGGCTGCTGGACCCAGAGCAGCCACCGCTATCTTCCCAAGATACCTATCTGCTTGCCCCCAATTTCTCCCAGATAAAGACCAACACCATTTCTCAGGCCTGCAAGATCCTGCATGATCTGGCTCCTATCTGCCTGCCCTGTATCATTTCACAGTATTAACCCACCATCCCCTTCCCCAACTTTTGGTCCCACTGATCTTCTTTCCACCCCTGGCACTTGCCAGTATCTCTCCCATCATAGGGCCTTTGCATGTGCTGAAACAATATCCCCACACATAGATCTGCTTTGCCTAATTATCTCTTATCTATCTTTCATTCTACATCTCGAGGGAAGTTCCTTGAGACCTGAAGACCAGATGGGGGCCCTAGTGTATCCTCTCATAACCTTCTAGAGGTCCTGGGCCTTCTAGAACTTACCACCATTGGTAATTAAACACTTACTTTCATGGACATGTGATTAATGCTCACCACTGTATCCCTGGCACCTGGCACATAGTAAGCACTTAATAAACACTTTCAGAGCGTGAACGAATAACCCCATTCTCTGGCAACCACCTCACCCCATCCCAGGAGATCTCACATTCCCTCCCAAATCATCCCTTTGGCCTTAACTCTACACACAACCCAATGCTGCCTGATCCATGATCCAACTTACATCCATGACCAGCAGGCCTGGCGCCAAAGATCCAAATGTTTCTAGATCTGATTTTCTTGAAAGCAGCTTTGGGACATAGCCAGGCAAGGCGTTCGCCGCCGGCCTCGGCAGTAAATGCTGATGAAGCTGTCTGGACCAGCTGAGCTGAGATCAGGACATGCCAAGATTTAAAAGCATCCGGAACCCATTTATTTATTGTTATTCTTGCACTTCCAGGCTATTTTAAGTTTCAGATTGATCTGTTGGCGCTCCTCTCTCCAAATAGCACTCCAGAAACACCCAACATGCACCTACCTGGCCCTACCTGTCGGGGCTCAGGTGCCCCCTACCCCATCTGACACACAATAGCTACAGCGGTAGAAATGGACAGCCGCTCTCATTTACCAAGTGCCTCTGGGAGTGGTAAGTGCTTTCACTGAAAGTCTCTAGCAGTCCCAACGGGGGATAGTTTCAGCTTTGTTTGAAAGACAGGGAAAATGAAACTCAGAGAGGTAAGGAAATGTGCCCAGAGTCACACAGCTAGAAAATGCTAGAGCTGCGATTCCACCTGAGGTCTTCCGAATTCAAAGGTTAGGCTCAGCTCCTAACCACTCGGCCATATTGTTTCCCTCATTCCCTGCCAAAGCGCCTCATACATACTGTGGGTTTTCTTATCTTGTCCACGCCATTCCAGCTACCTGTGTGGACCACACCACCAGTCAAAGCCCCCTGCCCCATGTGTACTACTTTGAGATTGCCAATTACTTGTACTTAAAAAAAAAAAAGAAGATGGATGGATGGATAAGTGGGTGGGTGGGTAGATGGATAGATGGTCCATATGTTCATAATTACTGATAGAAAACCGCACAAGAAAAAATTATTAAGAGTTTGGGAACAGGAATAAGGAGTGGTTAGAGATATAGGAAAGTCAGATAATATTTACTTTCTATTTTATGTGCTTCTTTACTTTTGAAGGTTTTATTTTTATTTAGTCATATATATATGCTTCCACCCATCCTTCAAAGCCCAAGTCATATGCCACCTCCCCCATGGAGCCTGCCCTGATTACCCCAGCCTGTCCTCCTATAAATTCCTACATTTCTCAGGACACATAGTCACTGAACCTGTGTCCTCAACGTGCATATAAATATGGGAGCCCCAAGCCAGGCGGGAGCCCCATGCCCTGGTCAGTGTCTTGGGCCTTCAGGGTCTCCCCGCACACTGAGCCTGAGCCTCTGATGAATGAATAACTGTTTTGCTTTCTATCTTGGTCCATAGCCTTCTGAAGCCAAGCAAGTTGAAAACTCTAAAATGGAGCAGACAATCAGAATCAGAGGGTCAATTCAGCTCCTGGAAGTCTGCCCAGTGCTGTTCCCTGGGAAATGACTCAAGTACCACTTATGCCAGCAGACAGTCCATTTGGGCCCTGAGGTCACCAAACTTTGTCATGGTCCTGCTTATTAAATATAGAGGTGCGTGAAATAAAGCTGCCACTCTGGTGCTGGGCTTCTGAGGAAGGACAAAGAGACAAGTACTCTGTCCCCCATTCCCCAGTCCTGACTGCTCATCTGAGAAGCTCTGGGCTGTGGCGAAAGCTGGACACTAGGTCAGACTTGGCTCTTGGCTTTGGTGGGAGCTTGGTGAAGGTCCCATCTCACTTCCTAGGCAGCAAGGGGGGTCCCTGTCCTCCTTAGCACCCAGTCCCCTGCCTGAGGACTTCTGAGAACTTGGTCATCATATTTGGCCCATGATAATCACTATCCTCTGCCGAGCCCCTCTTTTGTGTCACGCACTTTACAGACATCTGATTTATGCTGTGCTAACAACCACGTAAAGACAGGTAGACGTAATGGCCAGTGCATACATGAGGACACCTAGTCCCAGGGATGGTAGGTAATATGCTTGATATCCCACAGCTAAGTCAGTGATATTGGAACTGGACTGAAGTTACAGCGCTCGATGAGGCAGAACTAGAAACCCATTGGCTAAAGCTATGCGACTATAGGCAAGTCACCTGACAGCCAAGGGTCGCATTTGCTCAGTGGGGGGCCTGCCTACAAGGCAGCATGGGAATCAGCTGAGCTGATCATGTTGCTCTGTCTTTGATGGCACATCCACTGGGGGACACAGTGGTGGACTGAAAAACACACAAAGATACAGGATGGGCTTGGTGCCTCTTTCGAGAACTCCATTTCCCTCCCAAGATTCGGCATCATGGAGAATTAAGTCATTTCGCTGGTAAGGAAAACTGTCTTCTAGTGTATTAAACAAGGGTATGCTAGGGATGAGACTATAAAAACTACATTACATTTTTTCAGATAAAATATGAACGGAATTTGCGCTGTAGATTCTGCTTGAATCAGTTTTAGGTTTTGCTGATGATACTACTGCAGAAGCAGAGAAAGGACTGTTAGAAACATTGACTTTGAATCAGAAAGACCTACATGGGCTTAGTCACTCAATCAGCTGTGTGGTGCTGGCTATGATATTCAACCTCTCTGAGCCTTAGAATATTCATCTGTAAAATGGGAATAAGATCAGACTTGTAAAGCAGAATTCCTTAACCATTTTTTGAGCAATCTGAGAAAGCCTATAAACGTCTTCTCAGAATGTTTTTAAATGCATTTAGGGGAAGCCAGAATGGTCCAGTGGGTTAAGCGCTTGCTTTGCAGCCCCGGGGACACCAAGGATCAAATCCCAGTTGGGCCCACGTGGACCCATATGCTGAACTGAGGTATGCTTTCCATGGGGGAAGCCCCCAGTTTGGTTTTCACACCCCCACCCCCACCCCTGTTCGGCCCCTGGCTCTCGGGGTTATGCCTCCCATGCGGGAGGCCTACAGCCCAGTTCCTGCCCTGGGCGGGCCCACGCCCACCTGTGTGGAATGAAACCATGTCAAAAACTGATGATATACAACTATGGAGACTGCTCTGGGTCCTCCTCCTTCTCTCTGTCTCTCTCTCTGTCAAAAACAATTACATAAATCTTTAAAAAAATAAATGCATTTAACAGGGTTTTAAAGGAAACCAACAATATTGAAACACATTTATAAAATACTAACCAGAGTAAATTTGTTACAGTAATGTAACATGCTTCCTTATAGCTGTATTAAATAATATCTAGTAGCAAGTGTCATAATGAACTGCAATTTCAGAGTAACGATGAGCATAAATATTTCTAGATATCTGAAATAACTGCAATGTGATATGAAAATGTCTGTGATTTCCATTAGTGATAACAATCACAGGTACCACTAATACTGTTATGGTTTTTTCTTTTTTTTCTTTTATTTATTTATTTATTTAATTTTATTTTTTAATTTATTGTTAAATTTGATGAGGTTACATTGGTTGGTAACAATTAGACAGTTGTTTGTCACCTACATTCAGAATGAAAGGAAACTAAATTTCACTTAGAGGTTAGCAAAAATAAAGATGTAATTTCCCCCTCCCCTCCATCCATGTTCACAGACCCCCCTGAATTCTATCCCCTGGGGCTGGTCCATGGATGTGAGGTTAAGAAGCTCAGTTGTAAAACATTTAATACAGTGCCTGACACACTTTGTGAAGGTTCTTTATGGCTAATTGGTTCAAGCTAGGCCAGGCTCTCTCCCCAGGAAAACCCAACTTTCCACCAGTGTGTCATTAGGAGTCCCCTAGGGGAATGGTTGGAGCATCCGTGAGTCCATGGGGCTCATGGAAGAATGGGGGTCATGCAAGGCTGTTGGGAGAGTGAGGGAGGTCCTTGAAGCTAATCCAGAAGTTTAGGGTTCCAAGAGGGTTAAGCCCCAGTTAGATATGCACTCAGGCTGCCTCAGCTCAAAACAGGCTGTGTCCTTCCACGTGTTAGCTGTGGCCTCACCTGCTCCTGCATGGGAACCCCCTCCTTGACATCTCCTTTTGAGGAGTTTACTGGCATTTTGAACTTATATCCAAATGGAATTCTATTTCCACCCCAGACAGTGTCTCCTTCAGGCCCCCTCAGTCTATAAATGACAAACCTTTCACCCAGCTGCTCAGAAGCAAAACTTAGGATTCCTCTTTCCTTTATCCTCACATTCTCTCATCTGCCAGCCCCATCCACTCTCTCTCTAAAATACTCTTCTCTTCATCTCTGCTGTCACCCTATTGCCCATGCGACTACCGTCATCTCTTACCTAGACTCTGACAATGCTGCCTGACAGGTCTCCAGCTTCCACTTGCCCATCCCACCCCAAGTTGCTCTCTCCCACAGTAGCCAAAATCATCTTTGAAAAATGTAAATCAGATCATGCCACCCCAATCCCTAGTCAAAACTCGCCAAAGCCTTGCCAATTATTGCACTCAGAATGAAAGCCAAACATCCATGGCTTCGAAGGCCCTTGCCTACTTTGCCAGAATCCTCTCCCACCACTTTCTGCCTCACCCTGGCCTCCTGGCATCTTTACATCAGAGCTGAAAGACTGTGCCCCAGGGCCATTTTTGTGTTTTTTTTGTGTGTTTTTTTTTATATTATTATATTTTATTGTTAAATTTAATGGGGTGACATTGGTTGTCCATTTTCAAATGGACAACTCCACATCACATCACCCATGCATCCCATTATGTTCCCAGCTCCCAGAATCAGGTCCCCCTCCAACCTGATATATCTGGTGCCCACTCCCCCCTCCCCACACAACAGGGCCATTTTTGCATGGCTGGTTCCTTCTGACATTTAGAACAAACATCACCTCTTCAGATAGGTAGGTCTCCCCTGACCACTCACCAGACTCTGGTACACTCCATCACATGGCTGTCTTACTTTCTTCATGACCCACTTCACTGCCTGAAATAATCCTGTCCATTCTGTTCACATGCGTGTTATCTGCCCATCCTCACTAGAAAGAACGCTTCTTTTTTTTCTTTTTTTTTTAATTAAATTTGTTGGGATGACACTGGCTGGCAAGATTACATCGGTTTCAAGTGTACAGTTTTGTAATACATCTCTACATGTTGCTTTGTGTGCTCACCAACCAGAGTCAGTTCTCCTTCTATCACCATCTATTCCAAACAGACACTTTTGATGGTTGGAAACTAATCTGTCTTGTTCCCTACTACATATACAGGGTCCAGCAGAAGTAACGCACCCCCCCCGCCCTCTTTTTTTTTAAGAGCTGGTAATCTATACCAAACATTTTATTACAAAATCATAAGCATGCAATTTTGTAGCATAATAATATCACACTCAAGCACACTATATGACATTTCAGGTAAAATGTTCCAATCTCTGTCCATCTCGTGCGAGACAAAGCAAGCCTACGATGTTCCGGTGTGACTTCTGCCAGACCCTGTATGTCGGCATATACTAGGCACTCTGCTTCAGATTTTACTGAGTGAGCTCATTTTGCGTGGGAAGATAGACTGGGCTCTTGAACAGGTATGTCATTTAATCTTCAGAGCTGCTATGATTTCCATTTTATAGAGGAAGAAACTGATGAGGGCCAATGTCGTTTCCCAGCTAGTTGACGGCTAGCTGATGCCAAAGCCAAGTTCTTAATCACTTCATTATAGTGCTTTAAAAAAAAAAAAAGATACCCCTCCAAAAAGCATCCCCAACAGAAGATGAGGGAAGACTACAGAAAGATGAACAGTGGCAGGGCTGACATATGGTACCCCAGGCCTTGTGATGCTGTGACCCCGAGGCCACTCCCCTGCTGGACCACTCTGCCTAGAGCGGCAGGCGGGGATGTGGCACCCACACCAAGGACTCCCTTCGCCAGCAGCACCCTGGAAACTCCCCAGGGCTCCTTTCTCAACTGCCTTTTCCCTGGCCTCTAATCTCCGGATCAGGTTTCCAGCGCTGCGGAGTGTCCTCTGCTTAGGAAATTCCCCAGCCAACACTGGGGCAGACAGGTGGGCCTGAGAGAGGCTGGAGATCTGGAATTTAGAACCTGCCAGGGAGGGCAAGCCCTTGGCAGCCATTTAGTCTCACCTTCCTCTTTAGGTGCGAACCAAACAAAAGGTGAAGGTACCTCCTGGGGTAGGTTCCCTTTTTACCTCCATTTTACAGATGCAGAAATTGGAGGCCCAGAGAGGTCTGCTAACTTCCCCTGGAGAAACCCAGCTAAATAAATCATTGAGCTGGGATGGAACCCAGGAAATCTGACTCCCTACACCGTGACATTGAACTTCTACGCTAGACTAAGAACAAAAACCCTTTTTGTTTCAGAGCCTCTTCAAGGAAGGCACAGGTGCCAGAACTTCAGTACAACAGAATGAAAAGGGCCCTTGAGACAGAACTGGGTCTAACGCTCCTATTTTCCATGGCAGGAAACTGAGGCTCCGAGCTGGAAAGTCTCTTAACTGACCCTCTAATTTCATCAAGCTGCTTTTGGTGAATGCCCTGTGACCCTAGAAACAAGGCAGGGTGTACAGGGGGCATGAACGGGGTTGGGGGGCACTGAGCCCCCACAATGGAGCCACTCCAGGACCGTGCGCCCCTGGTGCCTGCGTTCCAATCTGGTTACAGCAGGAAGGGCAGGTGCTCAGCAGACAATGCTCCATCCACAGCAGGCGGGAGGCAGCTGTTATGCGGGAGCTTGCCTTAAACAGAACTCCCTGTTTCCATTTTAGCCCTGTTGCCATGGGGTGGGCCTGGCTGGGACGGCAGCCTCCTTATATAGAGGGCAAAGCAGAATCCTCCTCCTAAGGCAAATGCAATGGACACAGAAAAGACAAAACAAGCAACTGCCCGTTAGAGGCAAACAAATCTCTTTACCATTTTCCTGCTCGGAGGATTTTGTGTGTGTGTGTATGCGCACGCGTGTGCCATAAAACAGCAAATCAGAACAAAGTGTTCTGGCCTGCATGGGAGACTGACAGCTGTCCCCATCTGCTCCCAAGCCAGTCCCCTGACCTCCCCAGGCCTCCGTTTCCCCACAGGGATATGCAACAGTCAAACTAGACAACTGTCTAATATCCCTCTTGGCCTTCACATTGGATAACTCTGTGCAACCCAGGCAATCGCAATCTTTTCCCGTCATTAAAAGCACCAACCAATGCCTGAGTGACAACACCATCAGCCAGTCTGTCTGCAAGTCCTTCCCCAAGAGACTTCACATCTCCTGCTCTTGCTCTAACTCAGGCTGATTTTTAACCCTTCTTTGATTGCTCAAACTGTCAGGGATTGGCAACTTTCTCCTTACAGAGCTGGACAGTTAGGATTCTCAGCCATAAAATGAACTGCTCAGTTCTGTGGCTATGATGTAAAAGCAGCCACAGACTACGTGTAAATAAACAGGCAAGGCTGGGTTCCAATAAAACTTTACGTACAAAAACAGGCAGCCGATAGGATTTGGTTCTCAGGGCCTTTCATTGCTGACCCCAGAATCATTATCTGAACCACCACCCCTCCCAGGACACTGGGATCTTCACTCCCCTCGGGACACTGGGGTCTTCAGAGCGGCTTGTCTGACCTTCAGTCTTCATCTCTTGGCAGTTGGGTTCTTGGCTTGCCAGCATCTTCCTGGGGATGCTAGGAGAGCTCAGCTCTTGCCTCACAATCACCAGGTCTGGGGTTCGATTCCCTGCCCCAGCCTGTGCAAACCCATATGCTGAACTGCAGCACAACTGGTTGCCACAGGGATGGTGGTTAAGGTTCTCGCCTCCCAGGCAGGAGACCCCCCAGTTCAATTCCCGCCCCACATCCACCTGTGTAGAATGGCATTATGTCACAACTAATGATGTACAACTACGGAGACTGCTCTAGGCCCCTCCCCCTCCTCTCCCTCTCTCCCTCTCCCTCTCCCTCTCCCTCTCCCTCTCCCTCTCTCTCGCACATGAGCACGCTAACAATAAAATAAATCGTAAAATAAAAATTTTGCTGCAGCATGCTGTTTCAAGAAGTTCCACTCCTCTCTGCTTCCATATCCTTCCTAGTCTGCTGTGGAACAGTCAACCAGATCTCTAAACCAAGCCTCTATCTAAAACAAGAACGAGGAAGCCGGGATGGCTCATCAGGTTGAGCGCTCACTTTGCAGCCTCGGGGTCCAAGGATTGAGTCCCAGTCCTGGCCCCGGCCCATGCAGACCCATATGCTGAACTGGGGCGTGCTTCCTCTGTGGGAGGCCCCTGGCCCAGGTCCTGCCGTGCACAGCCCCACATCCCCCTGTGTGGAATGAAATTATGTCGAAAAACTGATGATGTACAACTATGGAGACTGCTCTGGGGCCCTCCCCCTTCTCTCTGTCTCTCTGTCAAATAATAAATAAATAAATCTTTAAAACAAAAATGAGTGGGCTCTGCAGGAGCATCATTTGGGCACCAGTGCCCTGTGTCTGTGACAATGGTTTTGGCTGCCACAGGCTCTGCATCAGAATCCAGGAGGCAGAGCCTGGATGTGTCTGAAGGCATGAGGAAGCCAGGGTGTCCTCCCCACAAACATTTGTCACGCGGATGCCAAGTGAGACCATGCGAGGGCATTCTTCTAAACAAGAGGCCACTGCTGCTCTTATTAATAGTACACTGGGACTTTCAGAAGACAGAGGATGCGCTTATGAACCAACTTCCTTCGGACTTTCCCCTGGGACTTGTTAGTACGACCACGTCTCCTATGAGTCAGGGGCTCCTTCTAGTAGGCAGAAACCACTCTCCCACCCAAGTTGACCTCCCCAACTGCCTCTACCCTGCCCTCCACCCAGTTCTCAGGAAAGCGAAGAGGAAAGAGCAGGCGACAGCAGCTGCCCCCAGAGGCTGTCTTGGGGGAGATCCACCGGACCAGCAACCCCCAGGGAGGGAGGGAACACCCACCACCAAACCCAGTGACCTGGGCTCCACCTCTCCTCAGACTGAATGAAGTGACTGAGGATGTCTGGTCCCCAGACTGTGGTCATTGTCCTTTTATTGGTACATCTCCAAGGAGAAAGCACGTGAACTTCTTTCATGGGGTCCCTAGGGCAATTCCAAGACACCAATGGGTGGGAGTCACATTTTTTCCATACGAGGAAGAAGAAAGTTCCAATGAAGGCCGCTCTGTCCTCTTAGATGGGATTCATAAGGAGGCTGGCACTGCAAACTGCAGAGGATGCTCAGCTACTCAACAATACAGGCTGCTGTCATAAATCACTATGGACCAAGGTCAAGGTCTGATATCTCATCAGTATATTCTTTGAGCCTTAAGACAATCCTCAAGGTAGACATTAATATTATCTTAAACACATCTGAACCCCTAACCCCTCCATCCCAGAAATGGAATGAATTCATTCTGGGAGGTAGTCTTGCTTGGCCTTTCTTTGACCCCCTCCTGCCTCTGGGAGCTGCTGTGAGGAGTGAGGGGGTGGGGACCCCAAAAGGGAAGACTTGGGGAAGCCAGGATGGCTCAGCGGGTTGAGCGCTCACTTTGTAGCCCTGGGGTCGGAGAATTGAAGCCCAGCCCCAGCCTATGTGGATCCATATGCTGAACTGGGGTGACCCCAGTTCAGTTCTTGCTGGGGCCCATGCAGGAGCCCTCAGCCCAGTCCCTGCTCTTCATGGCCCCATGCCCACCTGTGGAATGAAACTATATCAAGAACTAATGATGTCAACTATGGAGAGTGCTCTCAGCCCTCCCCCTTCTCTCTGTCAAAAAAAAAAAAAGGAAAGACTTTGTGCCCCACCCCCATTTCATTCCTGAAGGACCAGAAGTCTCCCTAGGAAGACCCAGGAGAGCAGGAGGAACCCTGCTGGCTCCAGAAGACTCTCCACACACTAATCCCAGTCTTATAGCCTCCCGCCCTGCCCCTGCCTACCCTTTACTCCAAACTTCCTGAACGTACCCACCTCAGCACCTTTGTACCTACTCCACTCTACCCTGCAATGCCTTTCCTGCTGAGGCGCCTTTGTTCTCTCTGCCTGTTCAGGGCCCTGCCCTTCCAAGTCTTGCCTGAGGACACCCTTGGCCCTGCTTTTGTCCCTCCTCTGGGCTTAACATCACTACCCATTAGAGGCTCCGAATCTCCCAAGGAAGCTTATAAAAATGTAGTTTTGTGGGACCTACCCAGAGACCCTGAATTCATGTCTGGGGTAGACCCAGGAATCTGCATTTTAAACAGACTTTCAAGTGATAAAGCAACCATTACTATTCACTGTCCCAATTTCAGCCCCAGCCCAGGAATTTCACATATTCCTTTTGGATCACCAGGTCCCATGGGTAGAGTCACTGAGACCTACTCCCAACAGAAGGAATGAACCCACAGTGATTGACAGGAAAGCAAATCTTAATGAGCCTTGTCATTCATCTCTTCGCTTATTTCATCAGGTCCCAAAACAAGGGCATTTGTACAAGCTCAGAGGCCTCACCTTAGAATCAGTATCTCTTCCCATGGTGCTCCTTGTATTATAATGTGTGAAGCTGCGAAGGCCCCCAGGAAGCACACACAGGCTGCAGAGCAGTTCACTCTGGGTTTGGCTGGTTTGGGGCAGCACAGGCAGGGAGTGTGGCTGCCAGCCTGCAGACCTGCGTGCAGGGGGAGAGCCTGCAGAGGCATGCATGGGTGAGGGCAGAGGCACAGCCCAGAGGGCAGCCCCAAGTCTGGGAGGTAGTAGCTTCCCCAGGCTTCATAATAAATACTGCTGCAGAAAGGCTCTGATGCTCTACCCACCTGAGAAGGACAGCCCTGCCCACTATTTCAGGTCCCTTTAACCTCTATACCCCTACCCTCCACATGGAGTACTAATATGTTACTAAGCACATCCCTTAGGCAGGGGTGTTAAACTAGCGGTCCGTGGGCTGCATGCGGCCCCCGAGGTAATTTTTTGTGGCCCACAATGCTCTGAAATAAAATGGCTGCCAGTTTGACACCCCTGCCTTAGGTTATACCACTGACTCCCTACAATAGTAGCTACCTGGCACTCTACAGTTTACAGAGAAAGGCACCGTAATACAGGGGATTCACAGGAGAGACCCCAGAACCAGGCTGCCTGGGTTTGAACCCTGCTCCCACATCTGTGTGATCCTGGGCATTTGACTTCGTGTTTGTGCCTAAGTATTGTTCTCTATAAAATGAGGATAACAATAGGAACCACTCATAAGATTGTTTGGAGAATAAAACGAAGCTCTAAGTTAAAGCACTTGAATAGTGTCTGATACATAAAAGGCACTATTTAACTGCACGCTGTTATTAGAAGTACGACAAAATGATTTCACATGTATGACTTCATTTGATCCTCATGACAACCCTGCTTGGCTCAGCCAGCTGGATTATTTGCCGTGTGCAGACAAGAAAAGTGAGCTTCAACAAGGGAACTGGCTTCCACAAGGACACACAGGCAGCAACGGGAGGGAGGCTACTTCTCCCAAGCTAGCCCCCATTCTGCAGTCAATTCTGAGTTCTGAGGCTGCCCCCATTTGTTCCACTGATTCATGTCTAAAGAGAGAGAGCTTTAAAAAAAAAGTCCAGGAGTGGCTACTACACGGCAAACGCACCATTTTCAATGCCTCTGCCATAGCACACGCGGCTACTCAATCAATCAGGCCTGTTTCCTGAGCCAGAGCATAGCTTTAGACTCCCCACCACAATACTCTTGACAGTCGTTACCAATTGATCGCAGATGATACATGATCAAACCCAACACTTCCGTTGTAGAAATTCAGATTATTTTCAAATCTAGTGATGATTGGGAGACAGGGGTATCTACAACTCAGCCACATCACGACATGTGTCAATCTCTCTGCAGATCCATCTCGTAGATTATAATGTCTCCCTGTGGATAGAATGTGGTCACAGCAGCGTCCATCTTTCCTTACATCCAAGAAACTACTCAACACGGATGGCTTGCTTAGAGCTGGCCCCGCCGGCCTCGCCTTTGTGACTGGCAATCCTGTCAGCCACTGGGGGAAGCCGATATTCTTAGCTTTCAACATCAGCGGGTCTCCTCTGTGTGGCTATGGCCTGCTGAAAGGGGTGGTGGGTAACTCATTACTAATCACACTTTCAAATCCCAACCTAGAGAATGATTTGGTCTTTAAAGATTTATTTTTATTGCCTAACAGAGAGAGAGAGAGACAGAGACAGAGAGAAAGGGGAGGGCCCAGAGCAGTCTCCATAGTTGTACGTCATCAGTTTTTGACATGGTTTTACTCCACAGGTGGGCACGGGGCTGCACAGGGTAGCCCTTCCGCATGAGCCCCAGAAAGCCCCAGTTCAGCATGTGGGTCTGCATAGGCCGGGGCTGGGATTTGATCCTCAGACCCTGGGGCTGCAAAGCGAGTGTTCAATGTGCTGAGGCATCCGGCTTCCCATGATGTGGTTTTGAATGTAAAGGGGAGCAGTTTGAAGGTACACGCATGGTTTTGATCCCTCCACCATCTCTCTGGAGAATTACACCTACCATTCTAGATCTCCTGGGTCAGTGATGCTGAACCCACACTTCCCGACATCATGACTGGCTCAGGGCTATACAGGTGGCCCCAATCTACACAAAGAGAGTCAGCTCCAGGCTGTTAGCTGGTACTTTTGGGGGAAACATGATCTCTTCCTGTGTTTTCTAAAACGCACGTTGCAATAGAATAAAAAAAAGTTTGAAAATCACTGAGCGTAACACTGGTTTTTTCCCGATGTCTTTTTTCCACTCTAGGTCCTAACAAAATTGATAAGGCTAGAGACAAGGGGTTAATGCTGCACTTCTGAGGCCTGGGAGAGGTTTCTGTTTCTACTGGCAGAAAGACCTTTATTCAGTCATTTGTTTATTCACTCCTTTATTTGTTTTACTGATATGTAGTGCTGTTGCATGGTCTTCACTCCAACCCTCCGATCTGCAGCACGCATGCAGCTGGGGTTGGATGCAAGGCCACCCCTGTGACAGGGTGTCTGGGAAGGCATCTATCTGCACAGATACCTGCCTCTGGGTCTTGGCTCTTGCCCCTGGGGCATCTTCCCACCAAGAATGGGTGTCAGGCTCCAACCTCAGTTTGCTTTCAGTCTGAGCCAAGCCTGGCCAGGATCCTTGGGCAGCTAACCTTGTAGAAGTAGAAGGAGGGTCAGGGAACAATTCTACTCTGTGCCCTCGGTTATTGCCAACCTGAGTTGGGGTGCCACCAGCCCCCAACAATCACAACACTAATCCACCAACACACCTGGACGACTGGTGTGGTACCTGCGGGAGACCAAGAAGTCTCCCTGTATATGGAGAAGGGGGACAACTGGGATCTCAGGAGAGGCAAAGGAAAAGACAAGACCAATTACACAGCAGGCTCTTTATAAATACTTGGCACTGAAATATATGGGGGAGGGGGGGATATTTTTTTAAAGGTTTGAAGGAAGGGGAGAGAGAGAGAGAGAGAGAGAAGGGGAGAGGGCCCAGGGCAGTCTCCATAGTTGTACATCATTAGTCGTGACATGGTTTCATTCCACACAGGTAGATAAAGGGCTGCACAGGGTGGGAATCAAGCCAGGGGCCTCCCACATGGGAGGCAAGAACTTTTGCCTGCCACTAAGCCATCCTGGCAATCACCAGTTGTGCCACAGTTCAGCATATGGGTTTACATGGGCCAGGGCAGGGAATCGAACCCTGGACCTTGTGATTGTGAGGCAAGTGCTCAACCGCTGAGCTATCCCGGCCTCCTCAAGAATGCGTGTATTTCTTAATGATAAAGATTTATGAGTCACTTGAACTGCCACGTTCCATTGTCAGATTGTAAACTACAAAGAAGAAAGCCCCCGTTTATTGGGTGCTCACTAAGTGTCAGGCCCTGTGCTGTATCATTTGAGACAGCAGAAATGATTCTTCCACTCCTCCTTCACAGAGCAAGAAACCAGGGTTCAGAGGGCCCAAGATCACCTGGCCAACAAGCAACGAAGGCCAAGATTCAAATCTGGGTTTGTCGGCTGCAAAGTCCATGCCATGCCATTAGCCTTTTCATTTTATTTTCTGCCCTGCCTTTAAAACTACAAGCACCCTAAAAATAAATAAATTAATTATTTAAAGAATAAAATTAAGGGAAAGCTGGGATGGCTCAGCAGGTTAAGTGCTCACTTTGAAACCCCGGGGACCGAGGATCGAATCCCTGCCTCAGTCCATGGGGACCCATATGCTGAACTGGGGTGTGCCCCCAATTCAGTTCTTGCCGGGGCCTATGCAGGAGGCTCCTGGACCAGTTCCTGCCCTGCGCAGCCCTGTGCCCACCTGTGGAGTGAAACTATATGGAAAACTAATGCTGTCAACTATGGAGACTGCTCTGAGCCCTCCCCCTTCTCTCTGTCTCTTGTTTCTCTCTGTCAAAAATCAATAAAATAAATCTTTAAAAAATATATAAATAAATAAATAAATAATAAAATTAAAAAACTACAAGGGCCCTCGGACAAAGGCATCTGGTCCAATACCTTGTTGTACAGACCAGAGAATGAAGCCTCAAAGAAAGAGGCCTGCCTGGGACCCGGGGTTCTTGCTGCCCTTAGTGAGGCTTCTCTCCAGACCCCCTGAACTCTGAATATCAGTAGCACCTGTTGCTGAGAGTATATAAACACTTTCCTCTTTCCCAAACAGTTCCCATCAGTGCTAACCTATGCCAGGAACCAACCTAGCACTGGGGCTAGAGCCGTAATAGGAAGATGGGGTCCCCAACATCCAGTAGATGGGGAGCCCCCAGACCAGTGCCCAGGTCATCAGAAGACAAGAGAAGGAATTGAGAGAAGGCCAGTTGGCTAGAGTGAGGCTCAGAGGACCCAGAAGGGATGAGGGGAAGTACGTGGGGCCAGATCCTGGACTTCCAGGCCACAGTGGTGGTACGGCTGGCCTTTGCCCTAAGATCATGGGGCTCCATTGGAGTTTCCATACGGGAGTGACATGACATGACAAATCTGTGCTCTGGCTGCCATAGGGGCAAAGTGGCACTGGGAGCTCCAATTAGGTAGCTGTCCCATAGGCCAGTGTGACAGAGTGGCCTCTGTGTGGAAAGGAAGTAAAACGGAAGGGAAGCAGATGAATTGGGTGCATTGGGATCCATATTCTGGGGTAGGACTAAAAAGACTTGGTGATGGCTGGGCTGTGGGGAGTGAAGAAGGAGGAGAAATTAAGGAGGGCGCCCTGGTTCAGATGAAGGTTACTACAACCCAGGAGAAGAGGCAGGGCTGGGGGAGGGGGGAGTGAAATGCAACCTGCTGAGGTGCAGTCAGCCTCTGGCGGGTGAGGTGGTCATCTCCCACTCCCACCCTGCCCGGGCTGGGCCAGGCACCTGTGTGTGTACTTGTGCGTGTGCATGGGGTATGAATCTGGCTGTTGCCATGCTCCTGTGTATATAATGCCATTGAGCAGACTGACACTATCTCTTCCTCTAATCTGGTCCTCAAAGCAACCTGGCGAGTTCTCCCCTTCTGTCAGATGAGAAACCGAAGACCTAAAGGATTAGCATTCCCTGATGTCACGACTCCATCCCATGTTTGCTGTCTCCCAGACCCCATGAAGGTCATTCATCCCCTTGACCCTGACACTATACTGTCTTTATGAAAAACTCTGCAGACTTCATTTCCAATAGAGCCAAATGGATCAGATGAAAGACAAGCTCCCTAATCCCATCGGTGGCTGCCCGTCTTAGTGGAAATTAAGTAATTAGCTATGGGGTGTTCAGTGTGGCAGGAAGGGAAAAGATGTGTCCTAAGGGTGAGGAAGGCCTGAGTGGGTGGGGTCTCTCTCTCTCTTATTCCAGTGTGACATTGATACCCGGACCCAGGAGTTCTGGTGCCCATGCCAGAACCTCTGCCCTAAGCACCCTGATCTTCTGTCCTCCCTGTGAGCTCAGAACCACAGGCCAGGACAGCCTCACCAGCAGCCTTTACACAGCCCTTTCTTCTCTTCCTTTTTTCTGCCCCGCTTCCCACCTCTGTCCCAGCAGGCACTTGGCGGCACCCCAGAGGCCCGCCGAGAGTCAGGAGGGAATGTTGAGCATCTGGCCAGAACCCAGGACAGCCCTGTGGGTTCATATTAGGGCACCTACTAATGTGCAGGACCCTGGGGCCAGCTGCCTTGTGATTGGCTGGCAAGGCCAGGCATCGGGCCATCCCAGCACTCAGGGGCCACATGACCCCAAAATCCCAGCTATAAATAGATGAGAACCTGTCAGCCCCCTTGCCTAAACCCAGCCTCCCCTCCCTCTTGGCCAAGAATGAAAGGGCGCCTTGAAATGGTGCAGAGGACCAGATACCCAGCTCAGCTGCTCTGGACCCAAACCTTCTGCCAACCTCAGGGGAAATGCTCCATCCTCTAGAAATCCAGAGATATGTCAAGCCCAGGGCCCCTCAGCCCACACTTTGCTTCTTTCCCCAATAACTATTCTGGTATAGCTACTACTTCCAGCCCCCAGATTTCTGAGTCATTTGGATCACACTTTAATATTCTGCCACCAACAAGGCAAAAGGGTGTGTGTGTGTGTGTGTGTGTGTGTGTGTGTGTGTGTGTGTGTCTTAGGGATGCTGGATGCTGGTCTTCACAGAAAATTTTTTTACAGCTACTATATAGTTTTTAGGCTATTAAACCAGTACTCACCCCTTCTCTCACACAAAGCACGTGGACCTGACCCAAGGTCACACAGTAGGTGACTGGCAGAGCAGGGATCAGACTCACAGGTCAGTGCTCACCCCCAGCGCCACTGGGGTTTTGCTCACGCTGTGCCAGTGGCTTGGGGTGCCCTGATGCTGCTCTCCTTTTCTCTTCATCTCACCCCTTCCAAGAAGCCATGCCAGTCTAATTTAGCTCACAGGAGTTCTGACCCCTACTCACCACCAACACATACACTCTGCTTAAAAATACATTTACTGGGGGAAGCCGGGATGGCTCAGTGGGTTAAGAGCTCACTTTGCAGCGGGGACCGAGGATCGAGTCCCGGCCCCGGCCCGTGCGGACCCATATGCTGAACTGGGGAGTGCCCCCAGTTCAGTTCTCTCTCTGTTTCTGTCTCTGTATCTCTCTCTCTCTCTCTCTGTCAAAAATATAAATAAATAAATAAATAAATAAATAAATAAATAATACATTTACTGAGTCACTTGCTTGGCGCTGTCCACAAACGGCATTAACAATTATTTTCCTTTATTTAGGAGTGGTGAACAGAGTTGATCTCTTAGGCCAAATCCTAACAGTAGCTGTCATCAGGTAGGTGAGAATTATGAGGTCATATTCAAGATCAACAGGAAACAGTATAGTGATTGATTAGGGATGTCTGCTTTGGCCATAGAAGATGTCAGCACTCATGCCAGGTTTTGCTAGTTCTGCTTGAGTATTTACTCTTCACTCTGCGGCCCCCGAAAGGCTAAATTCCTTAAGGTAGAAGCTCGGCTATGAGAATAGAATTCCCCACTCCCTACCCACCACCCAAATGTCAGCACGGTGGCAAGCAGACACCACAGGGAGGGGCTGGGAATGATCATGATCCCTTGCTCACATGTGGGGTTGCAGCATGCAAGGAACCCTTCAGCTATCACCTCAACTAATATGGACAAGAAGCCGGAGAGGCAGGCAGGCAGTCTCTCTCCTTTTCACGTGAGAATGCTGAGGTACATGGAGATTAAGCTGACTACCCCAGGAGTTGGCAGGTTTGGATCTGAACCCAGGTCACAGAACAGCAGCGATCCAGAACCAGCAGGAATCATCATCCAGTCCAGTGCCCTCAAGGACAAAGGACAGCCAACCAGTCAGGTGACTGTCCCACCTGCCCTCTCCTACCTCCCATGACAGGAAACTCCCTACCATCCAACACAGGCCAGTTCATTCCATCGGGGGGCAGTTTTGGATGTTTGGAAAGCTTCTTAGCCGGAGCTGGAAGCTTTCCTCATGACCTCCATTCGCCAGTGCCACCCTCTCCCATGTCAAGTATTTGCAGGCAGCTCTCACGCCCTCCCTGGAATCTCGTTTCCTCTGGGTTACACACTTGTACAGCACCTGGCATTTGGAAGAACACCTGGTTTAGAGGCGTCTTGCTTTCCATTATTTTCTCTGAGAGCACATCTGTTTTCTTACTTTGGTGACAGAAACTTCTCCTCCCTAGTTCTAGATCCCAGACTTCTATTAATACAGCCAGACATTCAGAACTATCAATATATTTTTGAGATTCACCATGCTTCTCACTACACATCCCCTCCCCCAAATACCCATCCTCTTGCCAAGATTCTGCAAAACTAGAACAAATGAGAATAACAGGCTATCAGAACACGAAGGGCCTTAGAGACCCTTGGTTCAAATCTCTCGTTGCTCAGCTAAGGCACAAGGGCCGTGTCTCAGGTTCAATGGTGAGATGGTAAAGAGCCAGACCAGAACCCAGATCTCCTCCTCCCAGTCTTGGACTCTTCCCACCAAACACTAGGTAATGTTTGACTTGAAATCCTACACTTAATTCAAGGTCAGGAGAGCCAACCTGGGTCATACTGAGGACTGCTGACCAGTCAGGATGAGAATCTGAACCCTGCAGGCCATGGGCCAGGCCTTGAGCCACACTTGGCTCTCCCTGCTCTCCACGCAGGGCTTGGGGCTTCACCCACCTGGGTATGTGGGCTGCTGATGCTCCAGCTTCACACAGCTCTGCTCCCTCCACTCCTGTATCCCCTCAAACTCCACAGTAGGAACAGGCTTTCCACCTGCAGGCCTAGGAGTACTTCACAAGTTCCTCCCCTCCACCGCACCCAGGACAGGAGGCCTGCCACTCAGATCTCCTTTCAGCTTTATGGATAGATAAACTCACTTTGCTGCCAGCCAGAGAGTGTTAAGAAATGCCAACTTGGGAAGCTGGGATGGCTCAGCGGGTTAAGTGCTCACTTTGTAGCCCCGGGGACCAAGGATCGAATCCTGGCCCCGGCCCATGCGGACCCATATGCTGAACTGGGGAGTACCCCCAGCTCAGTTCTCACCGGGGTTAGACCCCGGCCCAGTTCCTGCCCTGTGCAGCCCCGCCCACCTGTGTAATGAAACTGTGTGAAAAACCGATGATGTGCAACTATGGAGACTGGGCCCTCCCCCTTCTCTCTGTCTCTGTCTCTCTCTCTCTCTCTGTGTGTCAAAAACAGTAAAAATAAATCTTTAAAAAAATTAAAAATAAAAAAAAGAAATGCCAACTGAACTGGAAAACGTCCTGCGTGGAGGGGCTGGGAATGGGCTCTATCTACTCCTTTATCAAACATCACAGAGCAGCAAGCTGCCCTGGGGCCAAGGTACCTGGACAAGGTGTCATGGGGGCTCACTACATGCCCTGCCCGCTCCAGCTCCAGGCGCCCTCCCGTGGTGCCCTCCCCTGCACATACACACTCCCAGCACACCAGCCTCCTCTCGGGATCCCTCTGAGCTTTCAAATGTTCTTTCTTCCAAGTAGGTCTCAAAAGTAAACCCTGGAACAGGCCTCCCTGATGCCCCCCATTATTTCCTCCTTCTGCAGCCTTCATGGCCCCAGAGTTTGCCACCATTTTGTCTCCTCGTCTCTGAGTCTCTAGAGAGCTCCATGGATACAGGGGTCAATGAGCCTTTACATCCAGTTGTATCCTCAGTCTCCAGTATACACCAGATGCTCAATAAAAACCTTAAGGCATGAATGTTGTGTGGTACCTGAGGTGGTCAAGCAACACTGGGGGTACCAAAGTTTGACCTTGAGAGCAGAGACACAGCCCCTCCCCCCATTGTAGGAGTACCTGTTGTCCAATTACTGAACACTTATCATGAGCCACGTATTTGCATTCATCACACAGAATGCTAATCACCCTCACCGTCACCTAAAAGATGGGGAGACTCAAGTTCAGAGAGCTTCGTGATCGGTCTGCATGTGACATGCATCCAAGATGCGACAGAGACGGGATTCAACATTCGGGACTCTTCCATGGGCTGCACTCAGACTCCGGGCATGGCTGGGAACAGGCCGACTTTGCCTAGTAAGCTAATGGAAACCCAGGGATGACGCTTCTGAGGAGGGGGTGAGGGGCACCCTATGATCTGTGGCATTTAAAAAATAGGTCTTGTTGGAATAACAGCTTTCTAGGGTATCTACTCCCTAAAAGACTGGTCTGTGAGTAAACTCACTGTGAAAAGAGACACTGGGCACAGGTCATCTACCCTGTGAGATGTTTCTAGAACCTTCTGTATAATCCCTTTCCATGGACTCCAGGCATCTGGGAGAATGGTCCTGAGATCAGGCCGTCACACCTCTCTTTTTTCAACTAAGGAAACTGAGGCCACAAGTGCCAGGCCTTTACTGAGATGGCCCAGCCACCACCAGGCAGTGACAGATCTAGGATGTCTGAACTGGGGTGCTGGTGGGGAATCTGGGAAGAAGGGGGCTGTGACCTGGAGGTAAGCTTCCTTCTGTGAGGTCCCATGAAGTTGAGCCAGGGCCAGAGGCGAGAGCTGAGACTGCGGCTCATGTGTCCTCAGGGAGAGCGTGTGACCGTCAGAGCTGCCCGAAGACGGCCAGGGGCAGCCTCGTGAGGCAGTGAGTGCTCTGTGACCTGGTGTGTGCACACAGGAGCGGCCTGGTGGGATGGCAGCGGATGCAAGCACGAGATGGTGGGCAGTTTCTCTGAGACACTTAAAAGTCCACTTGACCCAAGGAGCCCAAGAGCCCTGCTCTGAGCCTCTTCTCACAGCCTCTGTGGTCGCTCTGGCCAATGAAGTTCTGGGCGAAGTAGGGAACCCTCACAGACCTCTTCCCCTCCCACCAAGTCATAGGCCAGGGGTAAGAGATGGCCTCAAGCCTCCTTGCTGAGAATGTGGGCCTCCTCACCCCTGCTTCCAAGGGCTGCCTCCATTATGCCATCCCCTGTAAGCACCAGGCGTCTGCCGAGACCCAGCTGCTGCCGGTCCATGCGCATGAGCAGCCAGATGCTGTGTGTGTGTGTGTTTTAAATCCCTCCATCCAAGTGTTCCCCTCTTGGGAAGCGGGAGTTCTGGGAGGAGGATGGGGTGGTGAGGCCCTCGTGGGAGAGAGGACCAAAGAAGGCAAGAAGTTAGGATGGAGGGGGAGGGAGCAGGTCACAGGCGGTTTCCTGAGGAGGCCCAGGCTGTAAAAGGAATGAAGAGGACTCTGTGATCCATGAGGGACGAGGCAGATACTTAACTCTTTCCTCCCAGTGTGGGAGGGAAGTGGAATTTCCCAACACATTCCCGGGCACGCAGCCAGACAGCCCTCTCCCACCCCTGGTTGTGAGCACCACTCTGCCCAGGCGTCACTACTGAGCAGGGCCGGCAATGGCCGAGGGGTGCTGGGCTTTGGGAGGAGGTAGGAGAGTATGGGGGGGAGGCAAACAGAGAGAAGGCCTCGGACCCTGGCTGTGCCAACCTGGGCAGCCTTGGCATGTGTTTGGGGACTTCTCTCAGGAGAGTTTTCAGATCTGTAAAATGGGCAGACTATGTATGTGTGGGTTTGAGATGGCTGAGAAAATTACTCTATATCATGGGGCGCAGGAGATGTTGGGATAGCTTAACAGGTTGAGTGCTTGCCCTGAAACTACTAGGTCCAGGAATCAAATCCCAGCCCGGGCCTGTGCAAAACCCATACGCTGACTTGTGGCAAAAACTGGTAACTGCCAGGATGGCAGCGAAGGTTCTTACCTCCCATGAAGGAGGCCCCCAGTTTGGTTCCCACCCCACGCAGCCCCACATCTACCTGTGTGGAATGAAACTATGTCACAACTAATGATGTACAAGTATGGAGACTGCTTTGGGCTCTCACCCTTCTCTCTCTCTCTCTCACCTCCTCTCAAACAATAAAATAAATCATAAATAAGTAAGCAAATAAATAAATAAATAAATAATAAAGCTCTGGCACATACAAAGTGCTCGATCAATAGTAGATGAAACAAACCACAGAACTGCGTTGGCCATAATGACAACAACAAAAATGAAACGATTCAGACTGATTTCTAGCCCTGGCCTTGCTGCTTAATTAAGATGAGTCACGTCACCTTTCAGAACCTTAGGTCCTGATTCTGCAACAGGGAAATAACCACCTCCTTCTGGCCAATTGTAACACACCAGGAAACTGTTGTTCCTGTCATGGAAGGGGGTGGAGGGTGGGGTTAGGACTCGGCAGGAGTCAGGCAGGCGCGTGAGGGTGTGTGCACGGGTGTGCATGCAGAATACAAGCAGCCCGGGAGAGGCTCACTCACCCTGTCTGCTGCCAAAGGGAAAAGGTTACTGGGCTATTTCTCCCCTTAACTGAGAACCACACACAGTCCTGTTTAAACCTGTCTAAAGCCACAGGCATATGGAAGTGGCAGAACAGGCATATGAACTCAGGTCTAGCTGCTCAGGTCCCTCTGTTACAGGGCTGGTCTCTGGGTGGGTCATTCCCAGGGTCCCTGGATGAATTCAAGGCATCCTGACTCTAGCTGACACCAACACCCCCCACCCAAATCTCCCTAAGCCAGCATCCACCTCATAAATGATCTCAAGATCCCCTAGTCTACAGATGCCAGCCATTTATGGCACCATGCCGGAGGACGGGGGGGTGCAGGGGGGGCATTTGGGAGTTCTAGGCTGACACAATGATTTGACTTGGGGTCCCGGGATGCTGTATATCCTAAATGCACAGGTAGTCCCACACAATGAAAAGCTGTCCAGCCTAAAAGGCTTATGGCAGCCTTCTTTCACAGTGCAGATGGGGAACTAAGGCTCATGGAGGGTAAGGAATTTGGCCATGGTCCCCAAATAAGCTAGCAACAGAACGAAGTTCTAACCCACTCCCATCCAATGCTCTTTCATCGCTTTCAATCACCTACTCTATTTTTTCTACAATACCTGTAAGAGTTAGGATGGAGGGCATAAGGGGTCCAAAAGAAATACCGTATACTTGTATGAGGAAGCTAATAACAGTGATGGAGGAAAAGGGCTGGGGTCATGGCTTGTCAGGGAATAAAGGTGGTGGTGGGAAGAGTGCTGAGCAATCAGGGCTCTCTCGGTGCTAATACTAGGGGGCAATGTTGGCCTCAGACAGCTTGGCTGTGTTGACTGTTTCGAGGAAGTTGAAGAGGAAGAAGAAAGGACTCTGTCAAGTGACTTCTATCTCACTTGGTTTACTTTCCCTATAGACCATCTAGTGCACCTAATGCCCCAACTCCCTTCACCGCTGCCTGTGGAGAGAAGTACGGGGGAAAGGGTGAATTGATGGAGGTCCAAAGATAGCTGCAGATCAGAAAAGCCAGAGATCCAGAGCACTTCCTGGCTCCCATCCTAGGACAGAGGAAGAGGAGTGGGTATCACTAGCTGAAGCCTTCAACTCAAGAGATGCTGGCTGTAGACTCAGCAGCCCTTACTAAATCTCTTAGAAAATGTTTATCTCAAGCAATGGATCCAGTTGATTGGAGAACTGCCTGAAGCATTGTTTTGCAAAGGGTTCTGTCTGATGCCTCTCTAGATTCAGGGGGAAAAGTGTGGTGACCTATTAGTTCTGTCTGCCAGGGGCACTGAAAGGAGAGTTTCCGTGTATGTGACATCTCAGACATGACTTTCTCCCTTCCAGGAATCCCCTGCATACCTCACTCTAACTACTGCATCCTCCAAGCAACCTGGGCAGCGGGCAGAGCAAGAATGATTGAGCCCCTTCAAAGCAAAGGAAACTGAAGGCCTGCAGGGCCAGGGAAACTGTCCAGGGCTACACAATGAGTCAGTGATGACAGTGGGGATGAGGACCTGGGACTCCATTTCTCCTCCTCCTACGGCCATGTCCCCTGTCCCCTGGGGACTCACAGAAGTGCCTTCTCAGCAGCCTCATGGGGCTGAAGTTAGGCTTCTGTAAGAGGGGTGAGTGTTCAGCCACATGAGGCTGTCAAGAGGCTATTAGAGGCCTCCATGGCAGGCAGATATCCTACCCCACCCTTATACACCCCTACACACCCTTCACACACCTCTCAACTGCCCAGGAACACACCTCACCAAAGGAGCAAAGGGGAGGCTGATTTAGGTGGAGTTGTGCAACCAGTTCCATCTGACTGTGCCTAGCTGCAGTTCTCCCTGCTCTCTGCTGTGGGGGCACGGCTCTCAGTTGGGCCATGGTCCTGAGTCTCAGATGAGCTCACCTAGACCCTGGAAAAAGCCAAAAGGCCTCCCGTGAAGAGCACTGTATTTGGAGTCCAGAATCTTAGATTACGATTTCAGTCCTGGGGCCTGGCCAAGCCCCTACCCCCACCCCCACCTCACCCCGAGCCTCGGTTTCCTCTGTGCTCAGTGAAGATTCATGGCCCCGAAATGCCAGTCCATGGACTGGCCGCATCAGAGCCAGCCACACACGGGGCTTGTGGACACACAGAGGCCAAACCCAATCCCAGACTCAAGCAACCTGGGCCTGGGGCCTGGAATCTACACTGTGAACCAGTTCCCCCAAAGGACTTGGAGATCTAGGGACAGAACCCAGTCCCTGGGCAGAAGGCCCTCAGCTCCCAAACCAGTAGCCTCATCTCCATGACTGCCTTGGGCAGGTCCTGGAGAATCTCAGCCACTTTCTGAGCAGACGGGCAGGGCCTACAGACCAAGGGGAGCATCCACGGATCAGTGCAGAGCAGAGATGGAGACAGAGGGGGGGAGGGAGAGGTGGTGAGGCTCAGACCCTACCCAGCAGTCAGCTCCCACGTGGGGCAGGGACCCACCATGCACATCCCTAAAACACCTGGCACCCCCCAAAAGGCCTGTCTTACAAGGGATGCAGGCTGCATGCTGAATGAATCAATGTCACAGCTCAGAACCTTAGAAATCATCCCAATTCCTGCTCTGTGCTCAGATGTGACAACAGTGGTCAGGAAGGTCACTGTGGGAGGGACCAGTCCCCAGAAGGATGGTGGCAGCAGTAAATCTTTATCATGCCTTTTATTCAGGGCCAGGCCCACTGCTAAACACTTTACTTGTATCACCTCATTTAAACTTTATAACCCCCTTGGGGTATGTAATATTTTCAGCCCCATTTTGTAAGTGAGAAAACTGGGGCGCAGTGTGCACAGTAAGTGACAACACTCACTTTAACCCCGGCCCCTGTACCCATGCTGTGAACTCTACCAGCGGGAGCAAGGGGTTCTGTCAGGTGCCCTGCCTCCTGGCCGCTGCCAGGTGACAACCCTTGGACTTTTGCTGCTGAGGCTCAGAGGCCCATATCTCCTGGCCTCTACCCAAAGGGTGTTCAGGTCAGAGGTGAAAGGAGAACCCAGCACAAGTGCCTCATTTGCTCTCCTGAGTGGCGCTAACGTGGCCAAAACAGGCGAGGCTGGGGCTGAAGCCCACCTGTGGACTCCTCCTTTCTGATTGACGGGGGGTGCAGCCTGCCATGGGGCCCCCGAACAGGACTGGGTGAGATCCTGCTCAGAGAATGACAGCACTGACATTCTAGAGAAACACCAGCAGGGTTCCTGGCCGGGGGGGCTGGCATGCTGGGCCCTGGCCATAGTTGTCCAGTCCTAGAGAGTCACCATCAAGCCAGGGGATTGGGATCCCTCCTTCAGAAGTTCACATCCAGGGGACGCTGGGATGGCTCAGTGGGTTGAGTGCTCATCTTGCAGCCCCAGGCCTGGCGGACTGAATCCGGCCCGGCTTGTGTGAACCCATACGCTGAACGGGGGTGTGCCCCCACTTTGGTTCTCACCGGGGCGAGCTTCCTATGTGGGAGGCCCCCGGTTCAGCTCCTGCCCCAGGTGTGCTTCCCATGTAGGAGGCCCCAAACTCTCGGGGGTGCAACTCCCACAGAGGAGGCCTCTGGACTGGTTCCTGTCCTGTGCCACCCTGCACCACCTGTGGAGTGAAACTATATGGAAAACTAATGACGTACAACTGTGGAGACTGCTCTGAGCCCTCCCCCTTCTCTCTGTCAAAAACAATAAAAATAAATAAGTAAGAAATTCACACTCAGCTCCGTCCCCAAAAGCCCTGATTTCTCCCTCTTCACTTCAGTCTCCCGCTTACAGCCGCCCTGCCTGCCCACCTCCCTGTCTGCTTCATGGCACTCTTGTAATGTGTAATTACACATTGATTTGGATATTGATTATTGTCTGTCATTCCCCACCCCATGCCATTCCAAGAAGGCAGGGATGTTGTCTGCCTTGTTCACTTGCCCAGTGTTAGCAAAGGATGGACACTCAATAAAGGTTTATTCGAGAAAGACATAAATCCAGTGCAGAACACAAAGTTGAGAGTGAGTGGTCCCTTCGACAGTCATTTTTTAAGAGCATGGAACCTCACAAGGCAGAGGTAGGGAGGGGACCAGGAGGGGGTCAGGCAGGAGGAGAGCAGCCGGGCAGGGACCAGACTGAGACAACCTCTGAGAGTAGAGGCTGCTCTGCCCCACCCCTGCCCACCGGCCAGAGAAGCAGCCAAAGGTGTCTTCCCCACTGTGGGCAGCAATAGCTGAGAAAGGTCAACTTCCAGGTTTAGTCATATACTGACCCCCACAAAACACTGGGCGAAAAACCGACAGGATGGCAGGGGACACAAGGGGTGTCAGGTTTTGGGAGGCATGGCTGTGTTTCCAGAGGCTGTTTTGATTCATAAAAATTATGTAGATCTCATTTGGCTGCATAAGCCACCACCACAGCAACATCTGCCCCCAATGGCCATCCTAAGAGGGTATACACACTGAAAACACAAACCCAACCAGCACTGTTTACCTAAAACACCAAGCACGGCTCCCAGCAAATACCAGCCCAGCAGCAGCACCATAGCTGGTACCATTATGTTCATGGTGTGACTCAACACAGGACACCATCGTCCTAAACCACAAAACCTCTGCAAGGTCACAGGCACTGTCCACCAAGCCCACCACAATGTCACCACCTCTATCACCCAGTTAGCAGTTACAGAAAACAAAACAAACATCACAGCAATACCACGCAACCCCCACAGCCAAATCCATTATACCAAACACCACACTAGATGTATCATTAGCATAAATGCCACATCCCTGACAGCCAGCATGACACAAAAACCATCATCACACCATCAACAAATCACAACGTCCCTGCCAAACACCCTCCCAGCAACATGTCATAATCGCCAGCCCAGCAAGCTCATAGCGAGCCCTTCACCACCCACAGCTATTAAAACAAACTCTGACCCAACATCTACCACTACCCTTGTGCCTGCTTATCTAAGGGTCATGGGGTGACCCCAACGCTAATCAGATCAGCGTGGGCCCCTCAGAGGGCACTCCACCCTAGCACAGTGTGCAGCTACATACAGCTGCCCTGTCTGGTTTTTTGATGCTATGGGTCCCAGACCCCATGTTGTCTGATGTCTGTCCTGATCCCACCCCGTGGTCACAGCAGAACAGGAGCTCACAACAGTCTGGTTTCCCAACCCAACGCTCCTCTTGGCCCCGCTACGACCTGCCTTCTCCACTCCACCCCACCCTGGCACATTCTCCAGATACAAGCTCCCATGAGTCACCCTGAACTCTCACAGAGGAGGTGTGGCCAAGGAGGAAAAACTAGCTGACACCAAGCTGCAGGGCTCTGGACAGGATGGCGTTCACCCCTACAGTAAGCAGTGTCCCCCAAAGATGCCCACATCTCACTCATAAACCTGTACATAGCAGGCTGACCAAACGTCCCATTTTAAACAAGACAGAAAACAACAGTACTGTCCCATTTCAAATGGGAAGTACAGTCAGCCTAGTTTCACTGGGCTAAATGCAAGGTGTGGGTAGGTTGACCAAATATACCGTCTAAAATGGGACAGGACCATTGTTTTCTGTCCCATCTGGTCAGCCTAGTGCATATGTCACTTTACATGGCAAAAGGGATTTTGCAGATGTGATTAAATGAAGGGGTTTAAACTGGGAGATTATCCTGAATTATCTAGGTGGGTCTCCTAGACCCTCCAGAAAGGAATCTGCAATCCTGCCAATACCTTCATTTTAGCTCAGTGAAACCCAGTTTGGACTTCCGACCTCCAGAACTGTAAGATAATATATGTGTTGTTTTAAACCACTGAGATCATGGTCATGTTTTGTAGCAACCCTAGAAAGCAACTACAACACTTATTCAATGTATAAGTGAAAAACTGAGGCCCAGTGAGAAGGGAACGATTGCCCAGGGTTATTCAACTGTGGGAAAAGTCCCAAGGAGAAGTGGGGCTCCCCCCAATGGGCTTCTGGGCCCAGTGAGAACCCACACTTCCTGCCATTTATCATTTAGCTGTCTTGATTATCATTTTCAGGGGGAAACATACAGTAGTATGTAGAAGAATGCAAACTAATGATAGAAAGTTTCAGAAGAGCAGAGTACAGCTCAATGAAAAGAACACCTTAAACTGTCAGACACCCACGGGGAAGGTGACACTCCCAGTGGCAATGAATAAATGTTCTGTCCTTAGAGGTGACAGCTGAGTGGGTACAGCATTTTTTAGGGAAGCTAAGAGAAGCTTTCTTACCTGGGGAGGGAAGTTAAATCAAAGCATAGAATTAAACCAAATCATGAATTCATGATTTGGGAAAGTTCTAGATTTCTAGAACTCCACTACATTGAGAACAAGGCTCTGGATTCCCCTGCAAACTCAAAGACCTGATTCTGTCCATCAATAAAGTCTGAGGCCCCATGCCTATGAGACATTCTAATATTCTCTCTCCACATGTCCCCAAAGCTTCCTGGTGTCTCCATGGACTCTGAGAAAAAAGCAGGAAGAACATTCTTCCCCTGGGAACCCTGAGTAAACCATCACTTCTAAACAATTACTTTATGATCATGGAGTCTCTGCAGCCAGCCTCGTCTGGTCTCCTGGAGCAGGGGAAAGGCTGGAGGCACAGGAATACCTTTGAGGGCTCCTGGACCTCCCCACACCAACAACCCCTCTGGCCCCAGACCCCACCTCCCTGAACTTGACACCCCAGCCCACGCATGCCCTCCCTTCCCAGCCAAGCCAGCGTAGGAAATGAGCTGGACGTCCCAAGCTACAGAAAGAGGACTTGTTCCCCAGCACAGGGCAGACTTCCTGCCCGGGCGCAGAAGGATGTTCTTGCCAGTGGAGGGGAGTGGACCGGGGAGTTGCCAGGACAGCTCTCCACCCACTCAAAGCAGGGACCCGGTCCCCGTCTCCACACCAGCCACACCAGGCTGACACCAGCAGCCAACTGACTTGGAAAGGAACACGCGGAACATGCTGGTTTTGTTTCCGCCTCACACGGCTGCCACTACCCCCACTGAGTGTGGGCTGGATCCACACTCAGGTTCTCAAAGTGCAAGCGAGAAACTTGCTTCTTATTCAGAGTCACTCAGAGAACCTCCACCTTCCCCAAGGAGGCCAGTACCTGACTTGGGGTGCAGCGGACGGAGGTGGGGGAACAGATAATGCCATCATCTCACATTTGCCTTCAGTGGGATCTAATGAAACCACGATGGGTGCGCTTCCATGTTCTGTAAAAAACACAGGCCAGACTGCAGAGTATGAAGCCAGGCTGGGGCGATGCATTACTTTAGGCAGGCCGTGGGCAGAAACCAAGAGCACATCAAATCCTCTGGGGTCCACGAGCAGGGCAGATATTTGGTTTGGGCTTGGTTGTGAAGTCATAAGAAGGTTAATACTTCTGGGTATTTATTGAAAGGAAACAAAACACTAAAAGATAACAGCACCCTCGCATTCATTGCAGTAATATTTATAGTAGTCAAAATACGGGAACAACCTAAGTATCTATCAATGGGTGAACAGATAAAGAAGATGTGGTACATACATATATGAGGGCTGTCTGGAAAGTCTCCAGCCATGTAAGATGCAAAATAGACGCATTTATGGCGGAATTTTTTCTGGACAGCCCCCGTATACATACAATGAAATACTTTTCAGCCATAAAAACAAAAAAGAAGGAAATCCTGCCATTTAGGACAACATAGATGGAATTTGAGGGCATGGTGCTAAGTGAAATAAGTCAGACAAGGAAAGACAAATGACTCAGGATCTCATTTATAAGTAAAATATAAAAATATAAAAATAAAAACAAACTCATGGATACAGAGAACAGATTGGAGGCAGGCAGAGGCAGAGGCAGGAGGGAGAGGTAAGTGAAGGTGGTCAAAAGATACAACCTTCCAGTTATAAATAAGTCCTGTGATGTATGGTATTGCATGATAACTAGTACTATATTGCATATTTTTAAATTTTTAATTAAAAAGAACAAAAAAACGGGGAAGCCGGGATGGCTCAGGGAGTTAAGCGCTCACTTTGCAGCTCCGGGGACCAAGCATCAAATCCTGGCCCCGGCCCGTGTAGACCCATGTGCTGAAATGAGATGTGATTGCTATGCAGGAGGCCCCCAGTTCAGTTCTCACCCCACCCCTCACCCTGATTCAGCCCCTGGCTCAAGGGGGTATGCCTCCCATTCAGGAGGCCCCGCCCACCTGTGTGGACCGAAAGGAACCAGGTTGAAAACTGATGACGTACAACTATGGAGACTGCTCTGGGCTCTCCCCCTTATCTCTGTCTCTGTCTGTCTCTCTTTGCCAAAACAAACAAACAAACAAAAAAATACCCAATAAAATAAATCTTTAAAAAAAATAAATAAAGGTTAATAAGATCACACACAAGCTTTGAAATCGGACTGCCTGTTCAGCTCAGGTCCTGGAGAGAAACCCTACAGGTTTCAGCCTCCCTGGACCCCTCCCCTCCTTGGAGAGGAAGCCCACCCAGGGAGGGGATTAGGGGCAAGGTATGTGGGCCCTACCCTCTGCCTTGTGAGGGTCCCATCCTCAGGACTCAAGATCCGCTGGGTCACATGTGCCAGGTATCAGTCCAGTGGGGGCCTAGAGCGCTATGGGCCCCAAGCCAGCTGCCCGAGTTTTCCTTAATCTTTGTATCCCACGACTTCTCTTCACTTCATATTTGTCCTTAACTCTACTCACTCCTTTTCCTCCTTAGATTTATCCTCAGCCACAAGTTATGTGTATCAGCTGTTTTCTCGGAGGTGCCCTTAACTACTTGGTGACTAAAATGAGATCGCCTGCTTCCCTTGGCACCCCAAATCATCAAGCAGATTACTCCTGCCACTTGTCTTTGCTGGGCCTCCATGCCTCCTCTGGAAAATTCAGAAATGGTGGCAACTGGGGTCTTTCCAACCCAATGCCTGCTCTCCATGGGTCTGGTACTTTCATTGGACCAGGATCACATCATCCTTGTACTGGAGCCTGTCTTAATTCTACCACAAAGTCACTGGTTCCATACCTTTAACCAACTCCTACCACCCTCTCTAGCCATCATTAATCCAGCCTCCCCTGCAGGGCTCAAGGTCACTACGCTCTGGGCCCATGTCCCTCTGGGTCCTCATCTCTCCATGAACCCCACCCCCACTTCTGCTCCTGATCCCTACTCTCCTGGCTCTCAGTTTCTGTCTTTCCAATCAAGGTGGAAGGACTCAAATAGAAGTTCTTATTTTGGGCCTGTAACTGCCGACCACTGGTCTAGGAAATCACGAAAAAACTTTTTTGTGTTTTGACATTCTTGTGCTCAAGAGTCTGTAATAGAAGCTCTGACCAAAAAAAAAAGGAAAAAAGGGCTAAAAGCCCTGGGAATAGTGGTCTCAGAAAGCTTCAGGGTCTTTCTGAAAGCTTTTGGGGTCTCTCATGTCCTCACCTCAGGTACACATTCCACTCGGCCACACCTGGGATCAAATGCAATGGGCCTCAACACTTTAAACACCCCCTCTTCTCCCTGAACTCTAACCTTAACGACCAACATTCCCTGATGATAAGAAAAAGCAACACACCAAGTGTTTGATGCCTTTCATTCAACTTGGGAGCCAAAGCGAGTTACAAATTTAAAGGAGGACAAAAGAAAAATTCAAGAGTCACCCCCCACACCAGGACCTGGGGCCTCCACGGTGAAGCTCTCAGCTCCGCTGTGGTTCCCCAGGAATCCAGAATGGAAACCATAGTGCCAGGGCCAGGGCCAGAGTGAGGGAGGCTGCAGGGCCAGGGGAGAAGAAAGAGTGTTCACTAAGGTAGTTCACCAAGATGGGGCCTGAGGGGCTGCAGGAAGAGCCCACAGGGAAAGTCAGAGGATAGAAGTTACAGATCCAGCTCAACACCCACACATCACCAACACTGTCCCCCAAACAAAATAGGGGGCCCCCAGAGACAGTGAGCACCCTGACCTTCCACGTGTGCAGGCAGCAGCTAGAAGATCCAAGCCCTGCCCAGGAGGATGCTAGAAGAAATGGAATCCTCCCACCGGGCAAGAGACACTGGGGCCTGAGAAGGTGGGAGAGGCCCTGGTGGGCGAGTCAAGCCGGATTCAGCAGGAAGGCAGACTGAGGCTACCGCATGGACCCCAGACCGAAGGGATTGTACCTTCTCTACTTGTCACTGTCCTTGCATCTTACACCCATCATCTCACCTAAGTCCTCGCAGGAACTCAGGGAAGACAAAAGTCTGGCCAGAGAATAGGATGTGGAGTAACTAGACTGAGCTAAGGCGGGACGAGCAAGGTGGAGACAGAAATCCTAGTCATGAGAGCCACAGCGAGTGCCCATGGCCACAGACACTGTGCTCAGTTCTTTAAGCATATGTGTTATCCCGTTTTACCCTCATGGTACCACCAGGCTGGGGCTGCTGGCATCCACAGGATACCGTGTGCTCCCTTTGTTATGGGTGACGAGACTGGGGAAAGCGGGGCCCCATGCAGCCTGCCAAGTGAATAAGCCAGAGAGGCCAGGCGAGACCCCAAGCTGCCTCTCTAAGGCCCCCCAGAACCAAAAGAATGTTGTGGTGTGTGATAGGGGCTGGATGCCGGGCCTGCACCAGTCACACATCCAACACCCCAGGCTGCTTTCTTAACTAGAGCAGCAAGAAATGTGCTCCAATCCCAGAAACGTTCTGCTCCCCCCAGCCTGGCGCCTGGTAAGGGCGTGAGCTTTTCCTTTTACCTTTACTTCAAGATGGGCAGGCTTTTCTCAAATGCTCACCGGGGCACGCACCGTGGGACCAGTCCAAATGGGACCCGCGATACATCAGGGCTAATTCGAGAAATGACTACACTCCTCCCCGTCTTTCGAGGCAGCCAGACACAGCAGGCCTGGGTCCCTTTGTCATTTGTGTGGCAGGTACAGGAGATTGTTAGGAGGGCAGTGCTTGTCATATTTGCATAGCATTTGGGCTCCACTTATATATCACTCCACAGTGTACCCGCAGGTCAACCCGGAGCATGTCCCAGACTTCTGCACACCTGCTGTCACTGCCGTGAGGGACGATGGTATAAAGAAATTGGGATGATAACCACATGGTTGCTGTAGATACATGAGGTCCGTTTATTCTCATTTCCTTCTTGCACCCTTTTAAACAGGGTAGGAGGCTCAGAAAAGCCAAACCAGTTGCCCAAGGTCACCCCGTATGTTAAATGACGGAATCCTCAGATCCAGCACTCAAGTTGGTCTGAGTCAAAAACCCTACCCCTTCACTACCATTCAATGTCAAGGCCCTGCCCCTGGTTTCAGGGGCACTGCAGCTGGTGTAGCCCAACACGGAGTCCCACCCCAGCAGTTCTTCCCAGGAACCGCTGACAACATGTTCTTTCCCTCACGGGGCCCATCAGCATCAACCTTCCAGCATTCTGCTGTTTGCTGGCCGATGTGGTCTGCTTGCTCACGACATGTCCAGGTGCTGAGCAAAGCCTGGCTCGGTGCATGCTGAAGGAATGACCCAGTGGACGTCCCAGCTGTGACCTAAACACTGACAGCATCTCCTGCATTGTGGGTGGGGGTTCAGCAAGAACCACACCCTTTCTTTGTCTGTCTCCTCCATAGCTCTTTGCACATGACAGATGTGCTGTCCCATGGGGTGAAGGAATTGTGGAGGAGGAAGAAATTTTCCTCTACCCTCAAGGTTCTTTCGGCTGGTCTAACAATCAAGAAGACGTGAGACAGATTAACAAGAGAAAGTGACTAAGTTTAATACATACATATGTATGGGAACTTCTCATACATGAGAGCCAGAGACCCCACAGGTATGCCCTACCCTATTTATAGGTCAAAAGAGGTTATCTTCGATAATCTTTTATTGTGGGCAAGGCCCCTAATTCAAGTTCTACTAGGTAGTTCAGGGAGGGGCAAAAGTTTCTCTTGAACCAGTAGGTAAAGTTACCTTTACCTCAAAACAACCTGCATACCACAGAGGCACATCTTTGGGGTCTGAATGAACCCCCCATAGACTCTAACAAGGAAGATGTGGTAGAAAAGCCCTGGGTTCAAATCCCAATTCTGCCACTAACCCACTGATTGACTTGGGCCAGTAGCTCAGTCTCTCTGAGCCTTGGTATCCACAGCAGGTGTGGGTGGCCCCCCGCCTGAGGGGCACTGTGCATCTACCCAGGCCCTTCAGCAACTAACTCCCAAGAAGCAGCCTTGCAGCCATCCCAGGGGCCTGCTGAACACAGGCATAGACAGATGTGGGTCATTCTTAAGCAAATGCACTTCCTCTGGTAAAGGAGGGGAGGAGAGGGGCAGCAGGCATGCCGCAGCCGCACTGAACCTGCCCACCCGTCTGGGGAGCAGCCCAACTTTCATTCATACGTTGCTAAGTTCCACTCCAGGTCCTTAGGGCAGGTGACTTAACCCTCAGCATCTCCATTTCCTGGCTATGAAACTGGGCAAGGTGGCAGGCCCCTCCTGCTCCAAGGTAGCACCTGTAGTGACAGCATTCTCTAGGCACTGGGCCCACCTGATGGTTAACCCTCTACATGCATTCCAAGAAGGAAGTCGTTATTTCCCATTTTTAGAGGCAAACAGGAGACAATTACTTGCCCAAGGTTATAAGTCAAATTTGCTTTAGGAAGAGAGACCAAACCTGAAAAACAGCAGAATCTCAGTCTATATCCATGAGGGCCATTACCTACTGTCAACAAAACAGTAAGTTAAGAAATGCGAGGCCATGGAAAAGGCTTTCTCTATAAACCTTAATAAAGATTAATGAGACTTTGACAAAGATATATTATCCAATACAATGCCAAGTGAAAGTCACAAAAAGACAATATAGTTTGTTTGTTTGTTTTAAGGAAAAATGTATATGGGAATAAAGACCAAAGAAATGTTCCTGGTAGTCACTTCTAGATAGTGAAATCACGGGTAGTTTTTATTTCCTTTTGGAGTGTGTATCTTTTTCTTTAATGTTCTTCAATAAAGATTTGATTCTTTTGTAATAAAAAAAATTTAAATAAATTTTCATTTTATATTTAAAAAACAAAGCAGAAGTTACTTGTTTGTGAATCAGAGGAATTGTGAATATATAAAATGGCCAAATTTTTAATTACCTCGGTTTTAAAATTATAAGTAAAATGTAAAAAAGCTATAATTATTAAATATTTGTTGAATTAAAAAAAAAAATGCCGGCTATGATCCCACAGTTGAGACGCAAGACGCCGGAGCTGGGGAGGAAAGCTCAAGTACTTGGGCAGAGCTGACCTGTGGTCATCTTGGAAGCCCTTGGCAATGAACTCCCAGATTGGATCCCTGCTCCCCAAGGTGGCACCTGCCCTGACACATGGCCACCCACAATATCCCACATGGATTCAGACCTTCCAGCCAGGTCCCGATACGTGTCTTTTCAGTTATGTCGCACAACGGTAACTGACGTGTGTAGCTTCAGTACAAGAATAATCATAAGATGATGTGTGCAATGCACAGGCCCACTTCTTCCTCATCCCAGTAGACACTAAGCTCCAGAAAGTGGGATGGTCTGTCCGTTGAGACCGTGCCCCTAGCACCCAACACAGAGCCTGTCATAGACTATGGTTCAATAGTATCTGTTGAATAATGAACAATCAAAAGGACTGTATGATTGATTTGTGAATGGGAGAATGAGTGGATAAGTAAGTGAATTCTGACCTAGAACAAGGTAAGAAGATGGACTTGCCCCAAGGGCAGGTTAGCCAGCCAGAGTCCACTCCACAGTGGACTATGAGGTGGCCAAATGACCTTCACATAGCCATCACCCAGTAGACCTGTCCCCAACACCATATGGCACTGACCATAGACAGTGCTATGTGTGGGAAGGAGGCAAGGGTTATGGTATAAGGGGGAGAGAAGAGGAAAGATCCCATCACCCAGGCTGTTTCTAGGAGAGATTAATCCAGGTCAGGAAATGCCCCAACCTGCCCACCTACGCAGCAGTGTCCATGGGAGTCCAAGGCCTCTCAATTAATCTGTGTCGCTCCAGCTCTATGACCAGCAGCTCCCACTGGCAGGGCCTCCCTTCCTCCGGGCCTACCCCCCTGGTCTAGCCCTGCTGGTTTCTCTGCATCCTGACCCTGCCCTGGGCCCAGCGATTCCAATTCTAAGAACCTCTCTCTTATTAAGCCACCCAATTAGCCCCGCTGACCTCAACTCTCTGCAGCTATCTGAGCAGCCAGGCGTTAAATCGCAGATCCAAGAGTGAAAATTGACTTTGTGTCCACCGTGGCTGTGAATGCTGACACCATTAGACGGAAGGCCAGTGAGGAAGTCCTCATCTACTAGGACAGCCTGTCAGGGCCATTCTGAACTCGAGAAGGCCTTGATTCGGCATCTTACAAAGATCTTGAAGATTTTACTCATTTCAAAAAAATACTCTTGCCCAAGCAATGACCTAAAATGCATTTATTCACTCACCTAGTCCAGGCTGACTTGGCAATCCCCTCTGGTGGGGCCTGCTCTGATTTATAAGTAGCACATCACTTGCTCGGAAAAGATGCTGCAATACCCCAGGTCTCTACACAGCCTCCCCTTGTATCAGGTTTGCACAAGTCGTGGGTGTAGTTTGTGAAAATGACAAGCTCAGCCACTCACAGCCTTTGCCCTTGCTGTCTCCACTGCCTGGAAGCCCTTTTCCCCAAAAGGCTGCTTCCTTTTTGATTTCTCAGGCCTCAGCTTGAATATCACCGCAGAGGGGCTTCTAGCACATCCCTTCTAATGTGGCACACAACACATCGCATGTCCTTGTCTTATTGATTTTCTCCTCGGGACTTACCACTCGCTGCAAACATCTTGTTTATTTTCTGCCTCCCTATGCAAGCTTGCCCCTGGCAGGGTCTAGCTCACTGCTGTGTCCCCAGGTCTAAACACAGTGCTGGCACACAGGAAATGTACATTAAATATGGGGTTGGAGGAGAGGGAAACACCCCTTGTCCGAACAATGAATGAGCCAAGGAGACCCAGGCCAAGCCAGATCCAGTCCCCATAGGACCTCAAGCAATGCACTTGACCATGGGACTGTGGGCCCCAGTCAAAGGAGCTCCAAGCTCCTCTGTTCACAGGTCAGCAGGTGAGGCTCCCACCCCTTGTGGGAGGGTCAAGGGAGACAGGCTGGCTGAGTCAAGTTCCCTGAAGTTACAGGACATGATCTACAGAATGTAGAGGGGCAGGAATAATCTCTGAATAAGTGTGTGTCCTAGAATTTCTAGGCAGGGGTGAAAAGAGAATCTACATTAGGATCTAACATCACCATGAGCAAGAGCAATAATAAACATAAAACAACAATAAACTAGGACATTCCCTCCACTCCCCAAGGCTAGGACGCCTCCTTCTTTTCTCCTAAATCTCCAATATCCAGACCAGTGCCGGCACATAATAAGCATTTTCTTTTAAACAACTTATTTTTTTTATTAAGTGCGTCCTACATAGTAAGAACTTTATATCCGATGTCCATGGGTTCTTCATAGCAGCACGGTACAGCCATGACTCTTATCATTACAGGGATATAAGATGCCCAACCAGCAAGGGAGGGCAGGGCCAGGCCTTGAACCCAGGGTATCAGAAGACAGTGCCCAGACTGTGAGCAGCCATGCCTCCTGCAAAGCAAAACGGTAATGACACCATCAATGAAGCCCCATCATATGCCAAACAGGGAACCACTGTGGTCCAGTCATCTTTACAACAGCCTTCTGCGCCCCACAGAGAAGGCAACCGTGGTCCAAAAGGTGAAGTCACCTAATGTAATACCCACAGCTAACAGCTGGCAGAATGGGACTCCAGCCTAAGTATTTTCCAGCTCAGAAGTAAGAGCCCTTGGGGGTTGGGCCACACACCACTTCCATGAAAGGAAAGGCTGGCATGGAAGTTGGGATAATTTACTATAAAAATCAGGATGCTCTCGAAGAAGATGCACTTCGTGCACAGCTACTACCTAGCAAGACAGCTCGGGACCCTATTTCCGGGCAGGCCAGCCCTGATACAGGGCTGGGACAGGTCTATGTTCTTTGGGCCCCCTTGTTTGTTAACCAGATGACTAGGCTCTAAAGTTTTAGGACTCTAAAAATCTTAACACTCATTTGAAATGAAGTAAATATTAACGTGATGTGATGTTTTTACAGCTTTCTACAGTTTATAGGAACACTTTTCCAATGATTATCTCATCTCTCCAACAACCCTGCTGTTAAACTGACATCTTCACCTTTCAGAGCAGGGAAACAGAGAAGAGTTTGAGTTAGTCAAGGTCACCCAGCTGGTAGGTGGCAGGACCAGGATCTAGGCCTCTACCCTAATCCAGTGGGCTTTTTCCTCCAACCCAGTCTGCCAAAAGCGGGAGGGTGGACCCTGAGAAGGTCCCAGGGTGTTGTGAGGGAATGCTGGGGAAAACAAGCCCATCCGTACAAGTCAGTAAGAAAAGAATCAGCAACACAATATGCACTTCATGGAAGAGGAAATAAAACTGCAAATTTAAAAAACTCCAAAAAGACACCAGATTGACAAAGATCAAAAAAGTTTAATGCCATGCTGTGTTGGTTAAGGTACCAGGATATAAGCATTTCTCATTCATTTCTGTGGGAATGTAAAACTGATAGCATTTCATGAAGGGGAATGTTGCAATATTTAAATGCACACACCCTTTAACTGGGCAGTTCCCCTCTGGGGTATTTCCCCTACACATCCACTCTCACACAAAATAACACTCACAGATATTCAAATTAGTAGCAACACTATATTGGAAATAGCCTAAACCCCAGAGACAGGACTGTCTAAACTACAGTAATGCTAAAAAATGAAGTAGATCTTTCTTTATTTATGGTATGAAATTATCTTTAAGGTATATTATTAGGTAGAGAAAATCAAGTTAGTTACTAGTGTTAAACAAAAATGGCAGGAAGTTAGACCATATATATATACTGGTTCTGCGTGGTTTGTCTGTGGAAGAACATGTTAGAAATTGGTAGCAGGGTTGCTCTGGGGATAGGAACACACAAATAGGAGAGGTGATTTCCACTTGTAACTTTCACAATTTTTTTCAAGCAGGATCGTGTATTCCATTTGCAAAATAAATGCAAAAGCAAGTCTATTGTCTCTTGCCCATTGACTAAGGCTGTATGTTGAAATCAGTATAAAAAGTAACTTGTTAGGCAGCTGGATCTTCCTGCGGTGTGCTCTGTGTGACAACCCCGCCTCTGCCCGCCCCCCAAATCTCTTCCCCTTGGGTCTGCTCCAAGTGCAGCCTGAATCACATGGTGCTCAGTTAACACTTCAAACAGCCCAGCTGAGTAATAGAGTCTAAATCAGGAAGCCTGGGTTTGAATGCCTTCTCTACCAGCAAGGGTGTTTATCTTGCTCTGCACATATTAACAAATGTACGTGGTACAAACGGATGTGATACACAGTGTATGGACTAAAAGCCAAACCTTGGGGATGATTAAATCCTGGGGTATAATAACATTTGGTCATGTGAAATACTTGGAGGTGATCAGATATTGTTCAAGCCAGATACTATCTGAATTAAAACAACAGCAGTCACTGTGGTGGGCACAGGCTGGTGAAGTCATAACACGGCCTTTTATCTACAACTTGCAAATAGCTTTGACATCCAGGATACAGTCATACAGCAATGCAGTGGTTGTTTCCATTTTGTGAAGGAGGAAGAGGTCACATGGTGGGCAACAGTTAAACCAGTTAAGCAGGACTAGTCTAGGCTCTTTCCCTCTCAAGGTCACAGGCAGAAATCAGCCCATAAATAGCTGTTGGGAGGCAGGAAAATTATGCTCAAGGAGGAAAGCTTGGCAATGTTACTTTAAAAAAGTTAGGAGGTAGGGAAGCTGGGATGGCTCAGTAGGTAAAGTGCTTGCTTTGCAGCCCCGGAGACTGAGGATCGAATCCTGGCCCCGGCCCAGGCAGACCCATATGCTGAGCTGGGGTGTGTCCCCAGTTCAGTTCTTGCCGGGGCCTATGCGGGAGGCTCCCAGCCTAGTGCTTGCCCTGCGCAGCCCCGTGCCCACCTGTGGAGTGAAACTATATGGAAAACTAATGCTCAACTATGGAGAGTGCTCTGGGCCCTGCCCCTTCTTTCTGTCTGTCTCTCTGTCAAAAAAACAATAAAAATAAATCTAAAAAAAAGAGTGGGGAGGGGGGACTGATTTTGACTGGTTATTTCTGGGTGCTGGAATTTTTTTTTTTTCTTTTACCTAACTGCATTCTCTCAAATATCAATAAATGATCACCTGCAACTCTTGTAACAAGAAAATACAATTGCTATAAAAATAAAACAGATAATCAGGTAGTCAGTCAAAAGGCCTTTCAACACACCAAACTGCTAAGAGTTGTTTTTTTTCTTGAGGAAAAGCAATTCATTACAGGATGGTGGTGGTCTCATTTCCTCTGACAAGTTAGTTCCTAACCCTAGAAAAATTTTAAATTAAAAAAAAAAATGTTATTAAAAATTTGTAAACATTAATTTAAATATAAAAATACATTATATTTGTTAGACAACCAATCAAACTATAAAATGAAGAAAGGAATTTAAGACAATCAGTTATTTCTCCAGAATACTTTGGGGTTAAAGGTGAACTATGGAACAAATCAGACAAATGTCTTGAGCAAGAACAATACTAGAAAATGTGGGTTTTAAATGCCACACATTTGAGCTTTCCTTCTAACCTGATGAAATTGCTTTTAAGTCTTTAACTTGCTCTGGAAGGCTCAGAGCAGAGCTTGCCCTGGATGGAGGCAGATCCTGACTTCCAGGCTGAAGCAGGACCAGGCCGCCTGCATGGGCACCCACCGTGCACACATGGTCCTGCCCGTCAGCCCCACCGTCACTGAATCCACCCGACTGCAAAGCGCGGCAGCTGGCAAGGGCCGGAGGGAGTTGGGTAGCTCTGGTGTTGAATTGCCTACTGGCCACATGGTATGGTAAGTATGGTCGCTGTTTTTCCACTTGATGCGAGCTTTCTTTAAATAATTGCAGATCTCATGGTTGAGCCAGTCGCAGCTCTGCGTGAGGGATATAAGGGCTCGGGCCCAAGAACGGCCATCCTGAGCTTCAAAAAGCACCCCAAGGCCAAGCCTGCTGACCCTCAGGGTATCTGAGAATTCAGACACCTTCCCTCCCTTATTAAAATATTGTTTAACTGACAGAGAGGAATGCTAACAGGCAGTTTTACCAATTACCAAAAAATGATTCAAGACGGATAAAATAGGACAGTGGGGAAAAAAAGACATCACTTTTAGAGAGTATCTATCAGTAAAGGATTTTGAAGTTCCTGATTTTCACCCAATCTTTCCACCCCCATGAGTGAATTATCCAAATGTTCCATGATTCACTGGGGAGGCTGGAAATCGGGGATTCTCTTGCCTGAAGTTCCTCCTCCACCTTCTCCTCATTCCAAACCCACTTGTTTTAAGGCACATGATCCCATGACAAATTTCTTCCAAGTTGCAATTCAAAGAGAAGTCAGCACCTGTCACCAGAAAAGGAGATGCAACCTGGGGAGTTAAGAACCTGTAACTGGTTTCGCCAGCTAGAGGTAGAGAAATCACAGAAATCACCTTGCCCGTCTGAGATGTGACAATTCCCTAGCTCCATCTGTCCCCAGTAACTAACATTTCCCCTTCTATCCAGGACCTTGCGGTTCTGCCCCAAGCAGAATTTACAAAAGCAAGACAGCCACCACGGTAGAAAAACAATGTGTCACAGCATGGCAACAGATGGGAGAGATGGGGAATCTCAGGCCCAGAGAGGGGGCCAGACTTGTCCAAGGTCACACAGCAAAGAGGGACAGGCAGGACCTGAACTGTACAGGCCTTTCAGACTCCCATTACAATGTTTTCACCATGGCATGCTACTCATCTCCAGTGCAGTTACAAAATCCTCTCAGCAAGATTTTCTCTCCTGTAACTCTAATTTAAAGCAATCAATGGAAGTTATATTTTTCGGGGGGGGTGGGGGGGTGTTCCAACTATTGCAAAAACACACAATACAAGGATGTTGCAACTCCAAAAAGATGGGAGGATCATCACTCTAAGGAGGTAATCCTGGGAACTCAGTCTAGACAAGGCACAGAATGAATGGCTAAAGAGCCCCTTTCAAAAAACATGCCTTCTTGACCAGGTGGACTCATTGAGCCACAAATTCCACATTTTCTGCCGAGTTCCTACAAAAGTGACCTCATCAGGCAAGACACTTCAACATCCCTAGGCCGCAGGTACATATAAAATAGAAATGAAAATTCTCCCGAGGACATGAACTATGGATGTGAAAATGCTATGTGAACTTTATCACACGCTAAAGGGCTATCAGTAGTGATAAGAGGAGAGTAGTAAGTCTCATTATGGAGTTCATTACCATCATTAAATCTATTGAGGGTTTACTCTGTAAAGCTACTATAACCTTCCTCCTGTCTGTTGAGTATCTGGTTCCCTCCCAATGGAGACTGTAGCTTTATTGGGCAGAGGGCCTGCGGTCAGAAGAGCAGTGACAAGCTGGGCCCCAGCCTTGCATCTCCACTCCATGCCTAGGGCCTGGGGACAAGCTGCACAGAAGACAGGATGACCCAGCTTGTTCCATCCTGCCTGTGAGGCCTGGGGAAAACCTCGTCACTATCAAAGTCACCTCCCCAAATCCTCCCCACTCCCCCGAGAGCAGCCTCCGCCTGATTCTCAGGCTGGAAATCCCAGGGCTCCTGCTTGTGACTTTTCAGGCACTTAGTTCACCCTGGTCATTCTTCACCCTCACGGGAGTCCTCCAGCTCATGCCTCCCCCCAGACACTCACTCAGTTCATTCACCAGCCACAGGACCTGCAGGGCCTTAGGACAGGCTGGTCTCTGTCTAGGACACCCTTCCCCCTGTGTCAGCCATGCCTGCTCATCCCTCAGTGTTCTTTCAGTTCCGCCTGCAGTCTGGACACTCTGCAGTGACCACCACAGCCCTGCTCTTCCCAGGACAGGCCACAAGCCTTGTTCACATCTGCAACCCTCCCTAGCTTCCCACCCAGAGGGCGGGATTGCTGCATGGCTACAAAAAGGAAGAAGCATCAAATGGTAATTCATGGTCTGCAATGCATGGAGTCTACGGGTTTCCTCCACCACTCTGCCATCAAACCATAGTCACTGATTGTCACAACTATTGTTAATAACACCCAGAACTGCACTAGGCTCCTTCGATGTGTTTTCTCATCGTTTCAACCACCCACTGAGATACATAGTTGTATTATTATCTCATTTCACAAGTGAGGAAACGGGAGGCCCAGGCAAATTAAGGAACATGCCCTTATTCACTCCGCTGCTAAATGACAGACGCTGACTCGGGGCTCTGGTCTTCAGCACTGTTCTAGTCTGCCTCCCACTGACCCTCAAAATCTAGACTCTGGGATGAGTGCATCATCTGGAATTGGCTAACAGTGTTCTTCCTCTGGTGGTCCCCACAACCAGATCCCTGAACATTTACTGTGAGGTCATCTTCTCATTCTGGCATGGATTCTAAATCCTCCTCCTCCCTCTCACTAGTTGTACCTTATCCTTGAGCCCACCCTGCTCATCCCAGTGACTGGATCCACTAATCTGGGCCCACTTTGGCTCTGGGGAGGGAGCCTCGGACAAGATAACATGACTGCTTTAGGCTCATCTGCTATGGAGCCCAGCCTGCAGACCACCTGCGCCAGCAGCCACAGAGGTGGGAGCTGACCACATCGCTGCTGAGCACTGGTCTACAAAGTACAAGCCAGGCTGCCACTTCCCCCTCAGCCACTAGGGACAAAGACCAAGTGCTGGAGAGGCATGGAGGCCCAGGGCACTGCTGAACAGGTAGCCCTGGCTGCACCCACAGGACAGGGAGGAACTGTTGCCCAAACCTAAGGAGAAAGCGGTATGAGGTCACAGGGGCACTGGGGTGCCTTCCGGGCAGGGCCCTAGTCACATCCACCTGCTGGGTGCCTGGGGGCCTCTGTGTGGCTTGGTGAGCAAAGGAGCTAAATCCCTGCCCTTCCCCACCACTCACCCTCTGAGCCTCAGATCCTTCATCTGAAGAATGGGGCTAATAGTATTTACCTTCTGTGGTTTGGGGAAGTGCTAAGTAAGCTCAACACAGTAGCCAGTACAGATTAAAAGCTCAACATAAAAGGAATGAATTTATTTATTCATTCAAGAAACATCTAATGAATACCAACCATGTAGGCTAGCCCTGCGGGTACAGTGGGAACCAGACAGGTAAGTCCAGTCCTCGTGGAGTTTCCATTCCCACAGGGGCCACAGGCAACCGATGAGGAGCAAAGTAATACACAAGAAAGTATCTGAGGGTGGTGCATGCCTCAGAGAACAGGTGACAGAGCAGGAGGGTCAGGAAAGGCCTCTCTGAGGAGGTGATGTCCCTGCAGATCTGGAAGAGGTGAGGTGAAGGAACAGCAAGTCACGGCAATGCCTGGGAAAAGCATTCCTGAAGAGGAAACAGCAAGTGCAAAGTCCTTGCTACACTAACGCTTGAAGACTACTTCTTTTTTTAATTTATTTTTATTGTTTTTGACAGAGGGAGATACAGAAAGAAGGGGGGAGGGCCCAGAGCAGTCTCCACAATTGCACGTCATTAGCTTTCTACATAGTTTCATTCCTCAGGTGGGTGGGGGTTGCACAGGGCAGGGGGCCTCCCACATGGGAAGCTTGCCCCGGCAAGAACTGAACTGGGAGCACACCACAGTTCAGCATATGGGTCCATACAGGCCGGGGCCAGGATATGATCCTTGGACTCCAGGGCTGCAAGCCGAGTGCTCAACCCGCTGAGCCATCTGGGCTTTCCCCCTAGGCAGGGCCCTAGTCCCCCCTGCCTGCTCCATAGAAATAGCACATAGAACTGGGAACACAGCGAACTGGACATCAAGAGAAGGCGGCTCTAGTCCCCTTGTTCTCCTTAAACTACCATTTAACCTAGAATCACGACCAGCAGTTTCTGATCTTTAAGGGTCCTGATAAATCAAATAACCACTGGTCCAAGGGTCCATAGATGGCTTGCATTCCCTTGGGCTCCCAACTTTTCCCCCTCTTTCAACCCATCCACCTCTAGAATTAATTGTGATTCCCCCACCTCCTGACCTATTCCAGTAAGTGGGTATATGGCTGAGGGTTCAGGTGGTCAGATATAGGGATAAATACAAATATTTGGAAAGTGATTCACTACAGGATCCTATCACTACAGGATCAAATCACTCCCTGGGCCTCCACGTCCCCATCTGTAAAATGGGAATACTCCTGTCCTCCTGTCCACAGCACAGCATTGAGACATAAGGATGAAATGGATAGGTCACAGAAGGAAGGCCCCCTGCTTTACACAGGCATTAGGGGCCTTCTATCTGCTCCTTGGTCATCTGTATCCAAAGTGCTACCCTATACTATGGACAAAGGCAGAAAGCACAGAGACGGAAGTGGAGCAACAAAATGAATGCCAGGCGCTCTACAAATAGTCCCTGATTGTTTAGGACCAAAACAGGGGTACCGTGAGAGGGAGCTTTCTAAAACCATAGAAGCTTAAAAGCATGCTCTCAAAGATTCTCAATCAATAACTGGGATGGCCCCAGATGTACAACTTTTTTTTTAATTTTTTTAACTACACCGTTGATTCTGATATGCACTCATGGCTCAGAACCAGTGATTAGGTCTACCAAGCATGGGAAGGTAGGACCTATCATTATTCCCATCTGGGAGCTCCGTAACTAGCGGGGCGCTCCCCAACCTTTTGGGCACCAGGGTCCATTTTCATGGAAGATAACTTTTCCACAGACCAGCGGTGGGGGTGGGGGTGGGGGATAGTTTTGGGATGATTCAAGTACCAGATGCAGCTTAACTGTAACTTACCACTCACTTAAAGGGTTTTGATGAGTCTGTAAGCAACTAATTTATAATAGTCTCTGTGCAGTCAAACCTCTCTGCTACTGTTAATCTGTATTTGCAGCTGCTCCCCAGTGCTAACATCACCGCCTCAGCTCTACCTCAAACCATCAGGCATTAGATTCTCATAAGGAGTGCACAACCTAGATTCCTTGTATGCACAGTTCATACTAGGGTTCGTGCTACTATGAGAACCTAATGCTGCTGCTGATCTGACAGGAGGCAGAGCTCAGGCGGTCATGCAAGGGATGGGGAGTCGCTGTAAATAGAGATGAAGCTTCACTTGCTGGCCTGCCGCTCACCTCCTGCTGTGAGGCCTGGTTCCAGCAGGCTATGGGCTGGTAGCAGTCTGTAGCCTGGGGGTTAAAGACCCCTAAACTAGAGCACAGAGCAGTTGTCTTGCTCCTTGGATCACACAGCCAATAAGTCATAAAGCTAAGATTTGAACCAAAAAGTCTGTGCTCATTAATCACTAGGCAACATGGTTTCTTGAGGCCAATCAGCATTTGCCACATACTCTTGCTACTACCATGCAGCCTTAGAAATATAAAAGACAACGTCTGACATTAGGAGACAACACTCCCTTTCAAAGAAATTTTTATGGTTATCCTAACTCAATCCTATGGTGAGAGATAACACGAGCTCACAATAAGCTAAGTTTATAGATAACTTTGAAACTTTTCCTGCATTTGATAGACTTCTTTTTTAGACAGTAATACCAAAATGTATCTTAGTCCTCCTTGTTCCCTGGAACCAAGAACCCTGAACAGAATCCACCTTTCCTCAGGGAAACCACGCAGTCTATGACCCATTAGCTTTGTGCTTTTATACAGTAATGTACTCAGGAACAAGAGGCCTCCATGTCCCTTCACTCAAAGGTCCCAAGTGGTCCTCAGTGCCACAGTCCACGTGTTTCTGTCTCTTGAGGAACCGTACCCCTGCCCAGTGCCTGCACAGACATACACTAACAGAGCTGACCTGCCGCTCTGAATGTCACAAGGTCTAAACAAGACTGCCACACTGATAAGAATTACGTGCAAACTAAGAGCTAATTGGAACAAAGCAAGGTGAAAGGTGAGCAGAAGTGGGAGGGACTGAATCTTGAGGGCAGATAGGCATGGAGTTGATGAGTACGGCCACTGGTCCCTCTGTGTGTTCTCTTGCCCGTTTACCTCCCTGAATCCCCTATTCTTTCTCCAAAGTGAAGTCCAGCCAGCCTGGTCCCTCTGGAATAAACTACCAGGCAACGGACATGAGGCTCAGTGTAAGGTGCTGGTTTCAATCTCCCTGGAAGGTTCAGAGAAACCTCCTTGCAGAGATCAGATACCTCCTTGCAGATACCAAAGCCTCCTGAAGCTCTGAGCCCCTCCCCAGTTGGGCCAGAGCAATGCCCTGAAACAGACTGGATTCTGAACAGTGGTTTAACATTTCACAAAGACCTGCCCACTGGAAGTGCGTTCTGATAAAGGGTTCTGGAGGCTCCAAAACGCGTTTGCTCTTCATCCTTTTGCATGTGAGGCTTATCTTGGAAACAAGGGCAGTGGGCTCCTTGTGGGGACCAATACAATCTCTCTACACTCTTGTCCCCCAACACATCCTAGCACAGCTCTAAGCACAGAGATGGGGCCCCTGGAGCCAGGCATGTGGTTGGTGAATGTCCTGAAAGATCAAACAGCATTTGTTCATTCATTCATTCAATATTCATCAAAGAGTCAACAAATACTCATTGGGGGTATAGAGTGTGCCAGGAACTGTGAAGGCATGGGGGCTGGGCGGGGGCTATTGATGGTGAACCATCCTGATGAGGTCCCCTTCCTTAGGGAGCCTCTGGTCCTGACCTGATAGAAAAGAGAGAATAGTAAAGAATAGGGGATGCTGGGATAGCTCAACAGGTTGAGCACTTGCCTTATAACCACAGGTCTGGGGATTGAATCCTGGCCCCGGCCCGTGAAAACCCACATGCTGAATTGGGGTGTGCCTTCCATGTGGAAGTCTCCCAGTTTGTTCCCACCCTACGTGGCCCTACTTCTACCTGTATGGAATGAAACTATGTCAAAAATAACGATGTATAACTATGGAGACTTGCCTGGGCCCTCCCCCTTCTCTGTCTCTGCCTCTGTCTCTTTCACTCTCTCTCTCTCTCAAACAATAAACTAAATCAAAAAAAAAAAAAAAGCACAACTTAACAAAAATAGAATAAACGCAAACTGGTAAACAAAGGTGATCATAGGCTGGGACCAGAGTTTTGCATTTAAACAAGGCTCTAGGGAAGGCCAGGGATGGGGATGAACCCGACACCCAGTGGGCCCTGAATAAATGGATATTCTCTCCCCATACAAATCTCCCCCAAAGCAAATCCTCTTCTGCAGCTTTATCTCAAGAGACACCACTGTGAGTCTCTGATACTATGCCTTCTCTTACACATCTCACTCACTTCCACTGAGCCCCCCCAATACCCTGCCACTGAGGCTGAGTGCCGCTGCCTCCTTCTTGCCACCCATCACCCCTATTCCAGTCCTTTCTACGTGGTCAGCTGCATTAGCCACACTGCAGTAGTTAAGAAAACCCTGCACTCTGAAGCCACAAAGACCTAGGTTCAAATCTCAGCCTTGATCCCATTTGCCTGGGTGGTTTGGGGCAAGTCATTGAACTTCTCACAGCCCCAGTTCTTGTTTGTCATAGCCCCAATCTCACTAAGTAGCTGATTAAACATGATAATGTACCTGGAGGTCCTAGCTTAGTACCTGGCACCTACCAAATGATCACTACGTTAGCTGTGTTTTGTGATATCTGCTATTAATAATAATAGAGATTGTTGCTGACTCCTCACCATGACATGTAAGCTCTCCTGTTTAGGTAGTTTTCCATCTTTTTTGTTTTGGAGTGGCTAGTCGTAAGGTGACCAGACGTCCCGTTTTTGGCAGGACAGTCCCGATTTTTAACAATTTGTCCCACGTCCCGCAGCATTTTAAAAAAGTCCCTATTTTTGGAAAGAATGCACGACAAGCTAGGGAACGGCGGGAGATAGACCAAATTTTTAATCAAGAACCCCCTCGCCCCCGGTCAATGGTGTCCCGCTTTACCAATGTTAAAATCTGGTCACCTTAGAGTGGGCTGATATAAGCTCATAGGGGGTGACAAAGTACAGAGTGAAGGCAGGACACACGAAGCATCTGTGATAAACTGTGGGATCACAGAGCAAAAGAGGCCACTTCTGAAAGAGGGGATGAGGGGAGGTGACACTTGAGCTAACCTTGAAGGATGCAACTGGTGATGGGAGAGGGGACAGACGTCTCATGATGGTGGCCCTAGTGACTGCCTGGCCTAGGGAAGGAACTGCAGAGCAGCACCAGCACCACTAACTCTGAAGTCAGCCTCAGTCTCCTAGACTGTAAAATGGGGAGGACAGTGCGCACTACTTCATAGGGCTCCTCTGAGATTAAATGTGATTGTACATGTGAATAATTTAGCATGGGACCTGGCAAAGTAATTGCTTGGAAGTGTTAGCAGTTGTTAACTGCTCTCATCACCATTAATGCTGGAGGATATACGGTAGTTGCAGATGAGGCCAGACTGAAAAGACCTAACATCAGGGTCTATGTTAAGAATATCATGTTATGGGGATGCCAGGATAGCTCAGCAGGTTGAGCAAGTGCCTTACAACCACAAGGTCCAGGGATCAAATCCCGGCCCCAGCCCATGCAAACCCATATGCTGAACTGCGATGCAACTGTAACCACCGAGATGGTGACAAAGGTTCTCATCTCTCATGCAGGAGGCCTCCAGTTCAGTTCCCACCCTGCGTGGCCCCACATCTGCCTGTATGGAATGAAACGATGTCACAAATAATAAGTAATAATATACAACTATGGAGATGCTCTGGGCCCTCCCCTCTTTCTCTCCTCTCAAACAATAAAACAAATAAGTAGATCAATAAAAAAGAATTATCACGTTGTTCTGCTCTTGGAGCAGTGGGCACAGTGTTGCATGATCACACGGTATTTGATAAATGGATGGACAGGCATCTGAGACCTCGAATGCCATACCCAGGCGTCTGCTCTGCAGGTTGCATGGGGTGAGCCTGCAGAAGTTTTGAGCAGAGACTGCTGTGGCCTGGGATTGCTACCCCAGGATATTAGGTGGTACCCTCCATGCCATACTAGCTGCCAAGGAGAAAGGGCAGGGCCCTCCCCAGAGTCCTGGGTACCACACTTCCCCACAAGGAGTCTGAGACCAGAAATGAAGACTCCAGCAGCCATGTTGCCGAAGCTGTTTGCCATGGCAACACCAGGGAGCCACTCGTGGGCCGGCTGCTGCAACTGCTCAGGGCCTGGTTCCTACCGTCTCCTGGCTCTCCCTCAGCTACATGACTACGTTCTGCCAGGCCAGCAGCACAAGGCAGAAACACACTGCAGAGCTGCCGAGGAGCATCCATCTCTGCCAAGCAGGGCTTGCCCGGCTAAGTTCCTAGACACGAGGTCCCTGCCACATAAAGCCAGCCCTGGCCAAGCAGACAGCTGCCAGGGGTCCTGTCCCACCTTGGCTGGTTGGATGAAGGCATCCCCTTGTCTGTCCCAGTCTGTTTCCTTACTTCAAGGAAAGGGATTGAGCAAGAAGGTCTCGAAGGTACTCCCAACTCCCTGAAAGCTCAGATTTACCTTGGAGTATTTACATCCTTGTCATTGTCATTGTTATAGTGGCTATCATTTGTTGAGAGCTTACTTCATGTCCAGCAATGCTACAGGCATCATTTATCCTCTGTGCTTATCCTAAGAACACATTATCTCCAATTTTGCATATGAGGCAACTGGAATCTAAGAAGTTAAGACACTTGCTCAAGGCCACACAGATAGCAAGTGGTAGATCCCTGATTTAAACCCTAGCAGTTAAACTCCAAAGCCCAGAGCTCTTAATCACTTACCTGATATTTCTTCTCATCCCTTCAAGCAGCATCTACTTTGACTTGGTTTTCTCACGGTCAATATTATAACACTTGCTAAGGCTGGATGGATTCTTCTTCTTCCAGAAGTTTAGGGGGAAGAAAAACAATAATACTCTGGAGGAGGAACCTCAGGGCTTAGACAGGACCAAGGACCTAGAACTCAGGTGGGAAGATACACAGCAGGGTCTGCATTTGATCTGCCTATTTTTAATACTAACAATGGTTCCTAACGACTGAGCATTTCTAAACACTTTACAGGCATTGTCTCCATTAAGTTAGTCTTCACTAACACCCTCTGGTGTGTGCTACTATCAGCCCCGTTACCTAGATGAAAAAAATTGAGGCACAAATCAATCTTCTACCAAGGCCAGAGGCCTCACCCCAAGCAGAGTTCAATCCTGGGATTCAAAACCCTCAGCTACCTAAAAGACTAGGCCATAATCACAGCCTTTGGGGACAATTAATCGATGGCATTGCCCCCCCATTTGTAAGTCATGCTGGTCTTTTACTCCAGACCTGGCAGCAACTCAGTTTCTGTGGTAAGGGCAGGGCAGGGCAGGGTGCCCAGGATGCCACCAGGAGCCCGAAGTCCCTGTGCCTAGCCCAGCAGCGTGACTGCAGGCCAGACCTTCCTCTCAGCTCTGAGACTCAGGCTATGGGCCTTGTGGCCATGTCTCCCTCACTGGGTGGTCCTGAGCACCCAATGAGAAAACCCAAGGTCAATGGCAAGAGGGGGGCAGGGGCTTTGGGGTTTAGGAACAGTGAAAGCAGAAAGAAGATGCAGCCTGTTTAGGGCTAGTGGATGGACTGCACCCCAGGGTCCCACAGACACTCTGGTAACAGTATCTCTCCAAGGACTACCCCTCCTCACCCCCCGCCCCCAGGTCCCTTCCCCAGAATGAAGACCCCCTCCCACACAAGTCGTAAGACTGGCAAAGAACTGGCCAGGGAGTCAGGGGCCTGGGCCTCATCCAGCCAGGTGCCTTCTCCCCCTAGCCTCCATGTCTCCTCTCGTGGAAAAGGCAGGGGTAGATCCGACTCTGTCAGGACCCTCACAAGCCTGGTAAGAGACAGAGCTGCTCAGGGGCCGCCATTCAAATCCCACATTAGCCACTACCGCCAAGACTTTGAGTGACTTAACCTCTGTGCCTCAATTTTGTCACTTGCAAAGTGGGGGAAACAGAAACCTTCCAGTTATTGGAAGACACCATACGATAGCACGCCCAACTCTCTTCGCTGCAGTAGTCACGGATGTCATAATGTGGTATGTGAGTGGGTGGCCAAGAATGGCCAAGGGTCCAAAACAGCTGAAGCTGGGTGACAGGGGCGTGGGGGACACACTATGCCATGCCCACCGCTGGGTCCCTCTGTATAAGTTTGACATTTTCCACAGCAAGATGTTTAAAACACAAAGTTCTTTTCCGAGAACCTGACACCTAATCACATAAAACATTCTTCTGCTCAAAAACTCATCCACTCGGGGAAAGCCGGGACGGCTCAGCGGGTTGAGCGCTCGCTTTGAGGCCATGAGGACCGAGGATCGAATCCCGGCTCCGGCCCAGGCAGGACCCACGTGCTGAACTGGGGAGTTCCCACAGTT